>OZ034971.1:13685278-13714278 GCA_964030785.1 Siderastrea siderea
TCCCTGGTACAAAGATGAGCAGTGGGGTTAAAAGGGGTACCATTGCAAGTGAATTCACTTGAACGGAGGAAACCGAAAAAGGCTAAAGTGAAGGCAGCCCATAACATTATGTGGTCTACATTACAAGATAGAGAAGGCTGGAAGTAATTGAAAATGGATGACAAAATTTGAACAGTTATGGGATAGCGACTTAATTTTTTAGGGTTTTGGGACCGCTTAATACCAGTGAGGACCTTTTGAAGGCGATACATTTTGTGCAATTTTAAGGGAAAGTTAAGTTGCCTATGGAGATCTTGAACCCCAACCAGGTAAAGTTTAATGGAAGTGTAGGAAATTGTTTTTGCTAGGTGAGCAGCAAAATAGATTAAAGTGATTTCAGACGCAGGGAGAAGCGGGGTAGAGGGACTGATTAAACCGTGCATCAGACAAAAACTAATAAAATGATTCTTGCCCACACCGTATGACCTTTGGGTATTAGGGGCCAGTGAGGCACCAAAATAGTGGTAGACTGATGCTGTTAAATGGCCATTGCTGATGGAGGGATGGTGCAGGGAGTGGGTGAGGCGTTGGGAGCCAGAAGGTGGAAGCGGTCCATCTGAAAACGGGAGAGAGAGTCAGCAATAGAGTTGTCCAGCCCTGGGATATGTTTGGCAGTGAAGGTAAAATTATGTACTAAGGTCAGTATGGTAATAGCCCGGACCAAATCCATGACCCTGGGTGATTTGGAAGGTTTGGAGTTAATGATTGCAACAACGGGTAGGTTGTCGCACCAAATGCAAATACGTTTACCAGACCACTGGGAACCCCAAATAAAGCAGGCAATATATATAGCAAAAAGTTCCTGCCAGTCAATGCTGATCCCCGTGGCAGGGTTGATGCAGTGTTGGGGAAGCCAACGGCTTTGAAACCATTGGCCATTGAGGTACTCACCATAACCTAGAGACCCAGAGGCATCGGTAAATAGCTGGAGGTCTGAGGAGGAGAGAACTGTATCCCCCAAGAAAAAACTAGCTCCATTCCAGTGGTCAAGAAAGGTCAGCCACATGGAAATGTCCTTGCGGAATTCTGCGTTAAGCCTGACATGCCACCTAGAGTTAGAAATGCCCTTTGTTAAACTAATAATCCGCTGCAGGAAAGCTCGTCCAGGAATGACAGCCCTACACGCAAATTGGAGTGTACCAATCAAGGACTGAAGTTCCTTGAGGGTAGCAGATTTCCTATTAGACCACTGCTGCAGGGCCTCTTTAGCCCTAGTTAGCTTGTCCAGGGGGAGGCGGGCTTCCATTTTGTTGGAATCCAGGAGAATACCCATAAACTCCAGGCAGGTGGTGGGGGCAAAGGTTTTGCCTGGAGCAATAGGGACATCAAGCTCTGTGAACAAACACAGAATGTTGCAGAGGGCAGTGAGGCAGTTTGACCGTGGGGGCTTGGTAACAAAAAAGAAATCATCCAGGATGTGGATCACATCAGGGATACCTAATTTAGCCTTAATGATCCACTCAATCATGCAGGAAAATTGGTCAAAAAGGAAAGGCGCACTCCGCAAGCCGAAGGGGAGGACAGTGTCGAAGTAGTACAGGCCATTCCATTTCATGCCTAGGAGTTCCCAGTCAGACGGATGGACCGGGATATTGCGAAAGGCAGACTTTATGTCCAGCTTAGACATAAAACACCCTTGACCAAGTTTCTGGATGATTGAGATGACATTGTCAACAGTTATATAGTGCAGTGAATACTCATCAGGGCTAATATGAGCATTGACACTTGTGGGGTGGTGTTTGGGATATGAAAGGTGAAAAATAGTACGCCAGTCAGAGGAGTGTTTCTTTGGAATGACCCCGATAGGATAAACCTGCAGGTTGGAGAAGGGAGGGGATGTGAAGGGGCCAGCAGTGTGGCCCAGTTGAACCTCTTTTAGAATATTTTTACTGATGATAGAGGGGTTGTCCTTAGCAGAACGGAGGTTAGAGTATTCTTTGGGGATACGGGGACCCTGGTAACCAATTTTGAAACCTTGAGAAAGACCCGTAAGGAGAGTATGAACAGCCACCGGATCAGGGTGATCACACAAGTAGGAAGAAAGTTTTGGGATGTTGATAGGAGTAGAGGGGGATAACCTTGACACGTAATCAGGTGCGGCTTCGGGAAGAATGGCTAGAGCGGCTAGTTGGCTTTGGCTGAGATCCTGAGGGAGACAGGTCATCGTGGTCCTTTCCTGAGTGGGCTGCAGTGCATCCAGGTTTATTGCATTGGTGCCTGTAGAGGCAGGGAGTGCGAGCACAAGGGACCCCTTTGTTGAAATTGTAGCATACTTCCGCTCGGTTTGGCCCCTGGGAATCCTTGGACCTGGGGGAAAGGGGGCAGGAATCGGTGAAATGGTCTGAACTGCTACAAGATTTACAGATAATAGCCTTTGGGAGACCAGTGAATGTATCTAAATACAACTGAACATCCCGTTCCCCCCATTTCTTTGAGAGGTTGTGGGAAGCCCGGCGCCTGAACTCAACATCGTACATATACCAAGCCATTCCCGGGAATTTCCTCGCTGACTCACGGATCAGCTGCTGGTATGAAAACAAGTCCGCCCCACGGGAAGGGTAAGAAGAAAGGATCACCGAAGAGTATATAGCGAAGGCATCGAGCCAACGATCGATGCTGTTAATTTTGGGGCGTTGGACAGGGGAAGGCAGGGGTATGGTGAGGCCCTCGTTTCCCACCTGAAGCTTGAGGTTCGAGTTTACACGATCGCGTAGCAGGGAGGAAAATGGGAGTAGACTAGCAAGGTCCACGTACTCACCGTTCGTGATGGCTGATATCTGATGATTTGAAAGGTGACTAGCCAGCGAGGGCAGCCTGTAGCTGGAGTGGATGGAGGCCACGTCTTCCGGATCGCCGAGGTCGATTGAAGAGTGAACACCATTGTGACGATTGTGTCCGCCATCTTGTCCGCCATTAAATAACTGCGTTGGAGGAGGAGTGGGTTCTAATACTTGGTCGGTGGGAACTGGGACGAGGCTTTCGGTGCTTGGCAGTGCTTGCGCCGAGTCCTGCTCGGGCTCGGATCTTGGGTGGAGGATTGCCAGCCTGGCGTCCACAATGGAAGTTATCATAGCCGACAACTGATCGGAAACTGGTGGCGCAGAAGTAGCAGGAATATTGCCCGGAGAGTCGCTCTCTTGTAGTCGGGCGATGAGGGCAAGGCGTGAACCGGTCTGGCTGAGGTGCCGTTGGGACAGCATAACGCGAAGTGTCTCCGTTGGCATGGCTGTGTAGTTTACAGAGAGATTGTTGGTCAACGGTTGTGATGGAACGGCACCAGAAGTAGAACGGCCGCGTCCGGTTTGCTTGGCGGTTGTTGTGGAACTGTTGCCACGAGATCTGCGTTGTTTAGGCATGGTCAATAGCTGAGAAAACGCGCGCCACAAAAAGCAAAGAACAACCTAGCTTGAAGAGTAGCTTACATCTGAGACAGGGTCACAAGACAAGGGGATTTTACTAACTGGTGATTGCATGCCGAGATCACATGGAAGTGTGAGGGGAAAAATACTGGGAGCTTTGTCATACAGGTTTAGAGGGTAACAAAATAACTACTTCCGGTTAGACATTGCCCCCAGACTATTGCCCAATAACTGAAACCTTGAGATAACAGAGCCAGTGACAAATGAGTTATGGGTTTGACATAAACCACAGAGAACATTAACAACAGTTTAAATGCTTAAACTTAGAATTCTTTGCCACAGCGCAAAGCTGTGATGAGACTGCGAACTCTGGCTTTATAGCCTTTTTCTTAGCCTCATTTACTACTGACTTGCTTTTCATTATTGGCATTGTTTTATTTATTTATTTATTTTTATTTCCTAATTTTTTGATCAGTTCTTTGAATAGCGTGATCAATGTAAGGGCATGATAGTTATTACTCTGGCCTTCGTACACTGCTGTAGTTGTTAGTCTTATTTTAGTAATTGTTAATTTCAATAAACATGGGTAAGGGAGGAAGTGCTCCCAATACAGGTCACACTTTTCCCCATGGACTCACAGTCTCAGTTACTTCTATATTCTGCGCCATTCACAACTGGTTACTATGGTAACCTTAGGGTATAGGCTCGGATAGGATAAGGACCTCGCTCATGGGGGATTTTAGCCCTCTGGGGAGGATAAGGACCTCGCTCTGAGGGGATTGTTAGCCCCCTGGGGAGGATCGGATAAGGACCTCGCTCATGGGGGATTTTAGCCCTCTGGGGAGGTTACCGTCCTCGCTCATGGGGGATAGCCCTCAGGGGAGGACTGTTTGGGACCTCACTCATTGGGGAACTCAGCCCTCTGGGGAGGCCCATTGCCAATCTAGACTAGCCTGACCTGTATGCAATCTATGCTTCACTGGAGTACTTCCTCCCCTACCCCTTTATCCCACAAACTGTTGTCGTCTCACTTACTCTCATGGGTTGGAACATTAACAGACCATAAAGCTACAAAAAAACTGAAAATAATACACCAAAATAGAAAGTTAAAAAAATCACTCGATTCATTTTCTCTGATGTTGCCATCTTTTCACACGACATCTTCTAAATTTAGCCGCAGTCGGGCTGGCTCGCCTCATGTATTACCGGGCAGACCGAGCCAGCCCGGCTCATGTAATCGGCCCCTTAAAGTTACAATCGAATATAAAGTCGCTAACCTAAGTTCTCAGAAAAATGTTGATTGGGAATCATGCCAGACAAAGTACTCCGATAGTGTGACGTCATTTTTTCGAAAAATTCCGTTTCACCGTCCACAAGAAAACACGAAAACGGCCTTTTTAAAAAAAATTCAATCTGGAGAACGTTTTCGGTCACTGTTTTCACCGGAAACGTGTGGAAGAAAGGCAAATCCGCAAAGAAAAAAGTTGCGCATTCAAATGAAAACGGATCCTTGTGGACAGTGCCTGATTTTTTTTTTTAATTTTAAGTTAAAATAATATTTCTTCAATCCAAATATTTTGCGATTTCTAAATATTTATTGTTCTTTTCTGGATTGTAAACAATAGCTGCTAGAATTCAATTTCCTAATAAGCAATAAAAAATTCTCAGCTTTAACACTCGTGTTTATTCGGTAAACCTTCAGAAGTCCTAAAACCACCAATTTTGTGTTTACGAATACAGCGCAGATATAGAATTTCGTGAACTGACACAGCAGGCAGATAAACTAGGTGTATTGTAGATTGTCACTGCAGAAGTAATTTTTTAAACAGGCTTTTTGACAGAATATTGAAGGCTTCAAATTTAAACAAGGACGATTTCGCTTATTCTCCTCGAGGAGAAACTTGGAAAAAAGTCCAGTTTTACAAATGCTAACTTTGGAAGCTCAAAGTATTGTAACAAAGCGCAAGCCTTGTTACCGGCTCCCACCATTCCCCAACCCCTCTGTTAATATTCAACGGAAACGGCTCCCAAACGTCCAAGATGTAAAGATTTTTAACGTAAGTAGTTATAGAGTTGGCGGTTCGAGACCAGTTTTTTCAAAACTGATCTTGAACAACGCCAACTCTATAACTACTATTCCATCAGATGGAGATCATTTTTTGGATAACTATATGTTTTATTTCATCGAGATCATTTTATCGAGATCATTTTTTGGATACTATATGTTTTATCTCATGATGTATCCAACGCATTCTTCCATCACGTGACCAATAACTGCAGGAAGTCTTTCTCGGAAAAGCAGGAAGTTTTTCTCAGAAACAAGTCTGGACATGTCTGGTGAAAACAGGAAGTTTATGATGAAATGGGACTTTCCCGATGAGTCATCAGATTGTCATGTAATATCAGATGAACTTGTATTTGAAGTAAAGTTTGTCAGTAAAGTTTGTCAGTAAAGTTTGTCAGTAAAGTTTGTCAGTAAAGTTTGTCAGTAAAGTTTGTCAGTAAAGTTTGTAGTGAACAGAAAAGCAGACTGTGTTTGCGCAACTTGTATGGAGGCCGACACAGCTGTGTCGTGACGTCACATTTTCAGATTGCATAATGTCCGTAAGCTAAACTTTTGATTCCATTTTCTGATATATATCTTTTATCATCAAAACAGCTGAGTGATATTTTGTTGATTTCATAACTTCCTAGTTGATGTTTTACGCTTCTTATTGTTTTCATTCTGTGTTGCATTTGCTCATTTTTGAATAATACATTTTTATAATTTTCATGTTTGATGTTGTTCTTTATTATGTTCTTTTTGATTCCCTTGGCTGTTTTTACTACTTTATTGTCTTCTTTTGAATAACTATACATTTTTGATCGTAATCCTATGAATTCTTTTATTGGTATTCCAGCTGCCTCATCTTTGAATTTACCAATTACTTTTTTATTTGTTTTATCGAAATACGGCGAGCTTTCAGGGTAGTCACTGTTGTCAAATCGATCTTTGTCTTTCCAAAAGTCTTGGTACACATCTTCAGCTTCAATCTCATATGTCAGACTGTCTGTGTCAGTGAATAGCAGCTTTGCTTTGCTGCCATACTTCTGTTTTATGTAATTATAATGAAAATCATACATCAATGTTTTGCTCAAATCGAGAATACACATTCCCACATATGCCGGCCTGTTGAGAGTTAGCGTTTCTTTGATTTTATGCACTGCTACCAGATTTTCATTGAATATTTTACTACTTACATAAGTTGGTTTAGAAGACATCTTCAATAGTTTCTTTTCATTAGTTACAAGTCTGACATCGACTCTCTTTCTTAAGTTCTCCATGGTTTTACCAAACACTGAGTTATTCATCAACTTGAAGAAGTCTTTTTCAAATGAATTTTTTGCTTGCGTTCGTTTTTGTGTGTTGAAATCAATATATTGCTTCAACCATGGTGACTGGTCAAATTCTAATACTCTATGGATTTTTTTCAATTTCAATCCAAGATCAAGATATAGCTGCAGGTTTCTGTAGTGCAGAACATATTTTTCTTTATTTGATAGTGTTGGGATTAGTTTATGTACTAGTCCTGTTGATATATTATACTTTGTGGCTATATTTTTGCAATAATCAGACAGCATATTTTTATTTACACAAACCTTCTCTGCAGCTAATGGGTAGTCATTATGAAGGTCATGCAACTCTTTGGGATATTCCAGATCAACTTCTAGTATTATCCCTTTTTCACTGTTTTCTTTTCTTTTGTTTAATTCGCTGATTTGCTTTTCTGTCATCCATCTGAAACCGCCAGTGGGAAGATATTGACTCATAGCCCAACCATATAAATTATTAGCATCCAAGTACATTATATATTTTGAGGGCGCCTTCTCATCGTATTTTTTCATGTACTTATTATTTGCTGAACCATATCTGTTGACTATATAACTGATTCCTCCACGCATGCCTTTTTCAATGAATTGAAACATGTTTATGTCAGTCATTAGTTCTAATTTGATATTAGTCATCTTCAACATAGCATCCCAAGACAAACCTGGTGATGTGAAATAGTGACATGGATCTAATTTGTAATACTTAATACATGTTCTTCGGAAGTTTTCAAATACATCAGCTGATAAAAGTATATCAGACTTCAGATATAAATCATGGTATTCACCCATTGTTTGTAACTTGAAAGTATTCCAAACATTTTTAGCATGAGTATAATCTTCATCTGAAATATGTTCATCCATTAACATGCTGTAAAATTCTTCTTTGGTTGGTAATTCTGTTTTGTTGAATTTATCAAAACTGTCCATATAATCATAAGGATAAACTCCCTTGCGAGTCATAAGACTTAATTTTTCTTTTTTAAACCGTTCGCTAGTATACTTTAGAGCTTCTGCTGGTAAGTTGCTAACTAATTTATCCAAACTTGAGCTCATAAACTGGAAACTGTCGATGAATGTAAGATGATTGCCAAGCATAAAAGCCATATACTTTTCCATGTTATTTGGAATAGCATTGATATTCATTTGTTTATCCTCTCCTTTATTATTTTTGTATGTGTGCTTTTTGACTATTTGACCTAATTTTTGCATTATGAAATGGCTATCATAACCTCTCAAATTATGGAATATAACAGGAATTTTTATTTCTTCAGGCTTCATTTTTAGTTTCAAATTACAGTCTTGGTGTGCTGAGCCTCTGAATACACCTGTAATATGGCAATGATCTCTCACACGGACGTCTTCTTCATTATATTTCTTATCACAGATGTGGCATCTCGTTGATTTTTTGAATTCCTGCTCATCCTCATTACTCATTTTCAATGGTTTATTAAAATGTTTTTTCATTACTTTTTTACACCATTTTACTTCATTTAACATGTTTTCCATGAATTTGTAAACAGCATTTTCACCTCTATATAGTTGTATTGGTTTGGTATATTTGTCGTCATAACAGCAGACAACCTTATATCCATATCCACAGTCGGTATGTTTTTGGTAAGCCTCAGTATATGATTTCTTACCTTCTTGTTGACATCCATGAATTTTCTCTGTGATAGCCTCGAAATCAGCATAAATAACAAATGGCACAGGTTGCTGTTTATGAAAGTTGTTGAATTTTAATATATTGTTATCTTTAGTTGGCATTTTAATTGCTTGCGTGCCATTAACTTGTATGCAAATATCTTTATGATTGCTCAATACCCTGTCAGAACTAAAACATTGCAGGCAGTGCATACAAAAGTGTTTTCTGTGTTCATGTTTTGTTTGGTTATACATGAATTTGTTGAAATCTTTTATAAGAACATAATGATTGTTCTCATTTTCAGTTATTAAAAGTAGTTCCATATGATCTTCATTCTTTTCTTTTGAAATATAGATGGGGTAAGGTTGTTTGTTTTCATAGCCGAATACATTTATATTGATGCTGTTTTGCTTCTCAATTTTGTTGTAATGTTTGATACAAACTGGGAATTCAATACCGGAGTAATTTAATTTTTCAATGTATTGTTTGTCAACCTTTTTTATTCTTTGAGGATATTTTTCTTGTGGATTTATATGTCTAATATGACACCATCGGAAGCATTCATTATCCTTATTTTTCATGTTTATTAAACCTTTAGCACTGTTTCGCAGTTCTTCAGGAAGTTGGATATATGAGGATCCCTTCATAGGCTCATATTTAGCAATGTTTAGGTAATGGTCATTAATTTCTTTTACAGTCCATCCCGATCCTTCTGATATCCATTGAGCTATTTTGTTTATGATGTTTTCTGAAGAAATTTTTAATGATTCACTGATTCCCACTTGGTTGATTATTGTTTGACTTGCGCTATTGAAATATGCTGACTTTTCAATTATTACATCAGATGATATTTTTTCGAAAGTGACTTTCAATGTTTCAACGTATTTCAAGCCTTTCATTTCATTCAATAAAATAGATAATTGACGTTCTACACCTTTTCGTGTATTTTGCATTTGAATAAGAGGATCTTTATCATTTCTTAGATCGATTTCATAAGATTTTACAAAACCGTTTAAAGCTTTGTCGATTTGTTTAATTACGGTTCTAGGTGTAGGAACCGGTTTTCTTTTAACAGTTCTTGGTTTGTAATCATCCCTAAACTGCATTGGTGGAAGAATAATGTTTTCTTCGTACCGCTTGACCATATCTTTTACACTCTTACGAGGTGTGGGTACTGGTCTTCTTTTGATGTTTTCCTGCACATTGCTCTCAACACCTTTGGATTGCTTTAGAAGCATTTTGATCAGTTCAGATTTACTGAGTTTCTTCAGACTATCTTTATTCATATTAATACCTAATATATTATTTTTATATGATCTCATTATAGATACTATATCTATAGTGAAATATTTTTAAATAGTTTAGTGTGCGTTTTTAAATGGCTAATTTATAGGAGTCAACAAATCCCATAAGATCAAGTTGATAGCCTTTTAATTTGTTTATACGATCTGAACATTTATGGCATATTATACTTACTTCATAGTTAGAATACTCTCCAGTAATTAGTACATGTGTCGCCATTGAATGACAGTATTTACAAGTGATTGATCTAAATTTCTTATCTATTTCATTATTGATTAATGCTATTTTTTGTTCTAATTTTATGAATTTCAACATATAATATTACTATATATTTTATTTTTTTAAATAATTATCAATGCGTTTGAATCAATTCAAGTGATCCAATTATGAATCCTTTTATGAATCCTTTGAACTATGTTATTTTTTAGAATTTTTTTGGTGCTTTTTTGTTTTCAAATGACAGGTTTTCCCAGCTAGTGTATAATTGCGACCTGTTTTACATATATCACAATACCATTCTACATTTAGCATGTATGTTGTTTTACGTTGTCTTCTCTCATCATCAGTGAATATTCTTGGTCGACCTCGACCTCTCTTTACATTTTGATTTTCCATATATTAATACTATATAATTTACTCTTTATAAGTTTTTGTGTATGAATTTTAAATGATTGCTTGTTGTTTCTATTGACTTGAATTTTCTGTAACAATATTTACATTTGATTCTTACACCCTGGAAATAAAGTATGATTTCTTTAATGATTTCATCATAATCGTTGCTGACTAATATTTTGTAATTGTTGTTTTCATATTCTTGGAGCATCATCTTCTGTTCTTCTGAAAGCTTACCATTACCAGTTGGTGTTTTAAATTCGATTGCAAAAGCTGTGTACTTCAAATGCATATTTCCAATGAATAGATCACAAGCTCCCTTCTGATAACCCATGTTGTATGATTTTATTCTCATGTTACCATTAATTTGGTTTTCACCTAATGTTGGGATTAGGATTGCTTTAGGATAATTGTTTCTAATAAAGTTGACTACCTTTTTATGTAAATCATATTCTGTGTTGATATTGAATGTCAGCATTTTGTATGGCCTGTTGTTGAATTCATACTTACCGGTTTTTCTGATTGATGGTAAAACCTTTTTTGTTACCCAACGTTTGAATTCTTTCGCTTATCCATTTTTGGATCTTATCCATTTTGGATCTCCATTTTGGATTTTGTATAGTCCGGATTCATTTATATAAATAGTGTTTCCGGTGTTCCATGTTAAAGGTAACGATTCGTTACCCCTGGATTTGAGCCTCTTAAGTGAACATTTATCTTCAGAATCAACATGTTTGAAAATCGTGTTTCCGGTGTTCCCAGTCAGGGGGGACGAATCGTCCCCCCTGGATTTGAGCCTCTTAAGTGAACATTTATCTTCAGAATCAACATGTTTGAAAATTGCTTTCTTGGTATCTTCATATCCCAAAATGTCGGCAACAGTTTTACCACGGAACCATATGTCATCATCCTTTTTGATAATATTCAGTTTTTTTCCTTCATAAGTGAAAATTTCCATATGTATCTATTAATGCTATATATTATTTTCTGTTTAAATAAGATAGCCAGAAACAATTATATTTTTGGCTACCAAAAGCAAATAAACAGTATATACTGTATCAATCGATATAATATATGTTAGATAATATTTGCTTAAATCATTTTATATATCCTTCAAGTCCTTGAACGGTATCCAACTGTTGAATTCATCACTATACCCCTTCCACTTAACCAAAGCTTGCTTCTTTTTATAATCCCTCCGAATGACTTTATCGATTCTGAATACCTCTTGTGTAGCTTTAAGCAATTCGGGTTCATAGAAACTCCCTTGAATGTCTTCATCTCTGAGATCCTTTAGTTTGTATGTGATTGGATTGGTGTATTGGATTTCATCAACTGTGAAAACTTCCTCAGACCAATTTGGTGTATAGCCCTTATCAAACACATTCCGTTTATACTTACTTATTCTAACCTTATCACCAACTTTGAATTTCTGTTTCTGTTTTGATGTTTCCATATCACCATATAGATTAAAGTAGACAGTTCCTTCATTCTTCTTTTTACTGGCTTCCGTTGGTGTCATCTTCGTGCTTGAATGTTTTGTATTATTGTATTCTTTCACTAATTTTGGTAACATATCAAGATACTTTGTATTACCTTTAACAGTAAACTGTTTCCACATCTTGGTTTTAATTGTTCTGTTCCATCTTTCACAAACTGAAGACTTTTCCTCATTCTCAGTTGAGTACAGGGTTATTTTATTCTTATCAAGTAGTTCCTTAACATGTTTGTTGTAATACTCTTTGCCTTTGTCTGTCCATAAATATTCCGGTTTTCTACCTTCTTTGAATATTGTTTTGAATGCATTCATAACGGTTTCACCCTTTTTATCTTTTAATGGGACGATCCAACCATATTTAGAGAATACATCTAAAACCATAAGAAGATATCTGTAGCCAGCATTCCATCGACTGAATTTTTGCATCTCAACGATATCTGAACACCATGTCTCGTCAATATGATTTACAATTACCCGCCGCCGAGTAAAGTTACGTTTTATCGGTTTATGAAGCTCATCAGCTAATTTTTCTTGCCAGTTTTCTTCACTCGACGGCCTTTCCCGTTTTTTGTCTTCCTTTGTTTTACACCAAGACCTAGTTTTTGTTTTGTGTTGATTAGAAATCGTGCTGTTTGTCCCCATTTTGGCATCTGTCCATAAGGTATTTTATCCAATGACTTGACCATTACTTTGTCACATTCACCTTTGTCCTTCCCCATGTCATAACAAATATCATGATGAGCTGATATTCTATCAACTTCATTGTAAGGTTGTACGTGCCACTTGGTGACCTCTCCAGTGTTTTTATCGTACTCTAACTGTTTATCTAGAGGGTTATATGCCCCCATGTATTTATACTTTCCAGGAGTCCATCCAGCTTTTGGTCTTGGTAATTTACCAATTAGTTTATGTATATCTAAACTACCACCATCCAAATCCTTTCTGTCAGTTTTATACTTTTTGTTTGGCCTAATTTTAGTAGATAATTGATTAAGAGCTTGACTTCCAACATTCTGAATCATTGGATTTAACTTATCCAGAGTATAATCGATAGCCTTTTTCTGCAGTTTTGGGTTTCTCAAGGCTTCTGATCCATAATATCGACCCATTTCAACAGCCTTTTTTCCCAACCAAGGAATACCGTGGTGAATCAATAAATCAGTACCAGTCGATGCTACTGTATTTAGTAAGCCCGCCCCTTTCGACGGGCTGACCCGTTTCCCTGGTTTTGTTTCACAAATTGAGTTTTAGTTGAATGACAGCTGATGCATGTCGATTTCATCATTAATCTGTTATTCTTGGTTCTAACGTAATGTTCAGAACCTGGTACTGAATTTGTCAGCTTCCTTTCTCGTACACAATAACTTTTAACCATTATATATAATATGATTACATATTTTTGAAATACCGTTCTAGAAACCTCTCATTCTTCATTGTATCATATATATCAAATACCTGAAGCAGATCAAAATATGATTTACCATTATTAATCTCATTTAAAAAGTATAAACAGAAGTAACCGCATGTTGTCGTTAGTAAATTTTGTATTTGATTGTTCTGATGAAGCAATGTTAAATTCTTTTTTCTCGCATGATTGACAATTTCTTGGAAGGGAGGCAAACCAAAGCTATCAAAGTAATTGATGACTTTATCCTTAACATAAGTAGCCACCCAATGACTCCCTGGCATATAACTCGGTTCAAGATTGTAAATGAATAATGCTTGTTGATGATCGTGAGGAACATTTTCATCTCTTGACAATACATCATTAATTGGAATATTCAGATACTTACACCATTTTATTAAATCATAATTTGACATAGGAATGTTTTTATGGAATTTTGGTTTTACAATAGAATATTTAGAAGAGGGACGTTTTTGAACGGCGAGTTCTTGCCTAATAGTAGACCTTCGCCCTTTTTTTGAGATTTTTTTTTTTTTTTAGTCCCCATACCGATTGTATCGTCTGGCCAATTTCCGTAAAAAGGCGGTGTTCTATAAGTGTTGGTCATCAAACCACCATCCTGTTCTGGTATAGATCTGGGTGGTCTTTGTTTAGGTCGTCCCATCTGAGGAGCTCCTTTACCAGTCATCTTCTTTATTGCCTCAATAGCTAAAGGGACTCCAATTGATGCAAGGAGAGTCCCTAAGAACCCACCTGTTTGTACTTTTGTCGGTTTTATATGAACACCAGAGCCTGTTTGTAGAGCATTTAATATATCCTTCTTTTGTTTTGTTGTCAAAAGATGTTTATATGTTATCAACTGATCGATTTTATTTTGTGGTATGAGAAACCCACCAGTTTGTAAACCTTTTCCAGATATCTTCTTAACAATCTGAGATGCTCCTTCAGATGCTAAACCTGCCAAAGCTGACAATCCAATAGTCTTGGCAATTGTTGGAGCGAAAGTTCTTCCAAGCGACAGAACTGTAGAGAGGAGTGATCCACCAACTTGCTTTCGAATGTTTGTTTTGGCTAGTTTGATGTCCATTCCTTTTCTCAATTTTCTATTTTTATTCAATCGCTTAACTATATTCTGAGGTACGTATAGAGTGTCATTCCCAGATAGAGAGTCCTTTGTCAGTCTCAAAATGATAGTTTCTCTTTTATGATACGCGTTACTAAGATTCTTTTTCTGGTTTGGTGATAAACTAACTTTAATTTCGTATAGTTGTGTCATATATTATATGTTAGATAAATTCTATTTTAAAAAACATATTCATTTAAATTTTCATCGATGTAAAACTTATTTATTTAAACTATCATCAATTCGTTTCCAACTGTCTTAACAACAACCTCACTCTCGTAAAATACGATGCTATGAGCTCGGACGTTTGCTGCTGGGGCTACATTGAGACGATAATGGAGAATCAACTGTTTAGGATCTCTCGTCACTACCTCTTTCTGATATGACAAATCGAAATACAATAATCCATACAAACTAGTGAAATTGGATACATTAAGCTGTGTTCCTGAATTGTAATCGTTCTTACGAAATGCATATGACATGAGATCATTAAATATCCGTATTTTAGAGTCACTATCATATTCCAGCTCTGGGTAAAAAACATTATTCCCGTATTCAAGCCTGCAGTTTGATAGAGAGCTATTAGCATCAGCTGCATTCAACTTGAAAGTGTCAAATAAATACGGACTCCTCTCTGCTTCATCATTATTTGGTGCGTCTGTCCTCTGGAGATATATAAAAACATGTTTAACGTCATCGATAGCTGGACTGATTTGAAACATATTCTGAATAGCTCTGGTATTTGCTGACTGATTGTAGAGATCTCGCATATATGTCCAGGTTGTTGGCTTGAGAAACTCTGAAACGAAATTACTATACATGCTGTCTTTTGGGATTAATCTTGGGAGCCAAAGATACAATCTCTTTACTACAACACGACCAGGGTCTGTGCCATTTGCCATGTGAATCAGTTCACTGTCTTCGTTAAATGTAAGTTCAATTGTGAGCTGCATCGGAGGCAACATTTTTCTTTCTAGCTCTTGAAAAAAGCTGTATCTGTTTAAGGGAATCATTTCGTTAATACTCTTAGCTCCTCCACCGCCGTTATTCTGATGAGCCTGGGTTAAAATGCGACGGGCTTCGAAACCTGTATTAGTAGCTGCTGATGTTCCATCAGTATCAATATACCAGAATGAATTCTTTCCAACGGATCTACTATAATCATCACTGTATTCAAGGAGATTTTTGACATTCGTTATTCGATGCAAATTATCACTCTCATACACGATTTTACCAGACGATTTAATAACCATATGTCTGATTAGACTGTGAGATCCGTTTATCATAGTGATGCGATCCGCTTGAGCATATCCAACACCATCTGCCCTTTTTTGAAGCTCTTTAGTTACTTCGAAATACCCATTAAAAAAATCGAACATAGTCGACCTATCGTTGATTGTGAATCTGTAACCCGTCTTTTTCTGTGATTGATTGTTAGCAGGTTGCTCAATGACATTGTCCAAATGGAAATGAACGTATTCATATCTTTGTAAATTATCACTTGTTCTGAAACTCATTATATATTGATAGTTTAGATAAAATTCACTTTTTATATAAACCATTTCCCACTTGCTAGTCTATTTATAATTGGATAAAATTCACTTTTTAATAACATTTTATCGTCTTAATCCAGTACCAGATATAAGTCTATTCAGAATTGTGTTGTAATCTTCTTCTTGTTTTGGTTTAGTAGGTTTGGTTGGTTTCATGGTTTTATTCATTGATTGTTTAGTTGAACCGTGTAATTTTCTCATAATAAGCTCTCCGCTTTTTTCAGATACTTTTTTTCCCAGTTTGTCTCCAGCATGTGAAATACCAGATTCAAGCGCTTTTTTGGCAAAAGGTTTTAAAACCATTTCTGGAACTTTACTTAAAACCCTTCCAACAGGTTTGAAAATGTTGTCAACAATGATCCCAGATCCTTTATGTTCATAAACAAATCGTCCAAGTTTTGGATGATAAATACGCTTGTATTCATACGACGACATATATAACTATTAGTTAGATTAATCTCTCTTCTCTCTTAAAATCAAACTGAATGAAGTGTCACTATGATTAAGATCTATAATTCTTCGTTTACCGTCGGTGATATAAATCCGAATTTTATTAATCGTATTTTTATTGACAGGATTGAACTGTACTCGTCTTGGCTCTTGTGTGAAACTATAACTCGGGGTGAGAGTTGAGGTACTGAAACTATATATAATATCCGTTTCATCACCATCAACTAGACTTTCGGATATGAGGTCACAATGAACGTTCAAGATTTCCCTGTCTTGAGAGAGATTAGGAATGTAATCACCAACATTTTCAGAAGAAGTTAGAATCTTTTTATTGAAACCGATGAGATTATTGAAATCTGACTGAGTCAGATCTAATCTATAATTTGTGGCTAATGTGATTATTGTGCGAAATATTGTATCGTCGAATTCGAGACTGATCGGATATGACGGATTGTTAGCTGTTCCTGTTTTAGTTTCATCCTTTAAAAAATTATTGAAATCGACATAGTTCCATACACCAGGACTTAATATCAACTCTGTCCAATTAGTACCACTATCAGATGAATATCTGATTTTCTGATTATTGAGTTCTTTTGTCACATTAAACCAAGTAAATGACATTGAAATGATTCGGTCTAGTCCGATTTCATATTGTCGATTTGGATTGAGAATTATCGGATTGATGTATTTGATTATGAAATCACTCGGTTTATTACCATTCTTGTCTCTGACTGTATGGGATGATAAGATAAGTTGTCTATCCATTATATGATTAGTTTATATAAAATAGTTTTTGTATATTTTGTTATATTGCGGCCTATTGAGTATTGAATTTCTCAACAAGATGTCGAGAAGAGCGACGCCTGTATTCCGTAGTTCGATGCTATTATTTCCGGCAATCATCGATCCGATAATCAGTTCAAGTTTTTTAATCATTTCTGTCGGATTGTTGAAAAACATTACCTGTCCACCTCTTTTTGTTTTTTTCTTCAAACCAGATCCTTTAATAGATTTGAGTTTTTGGAGTTTTTGTTGATGGTAATTCATATAATCAGTCAGAACCTTTCTTGTATCTTGAAGAATTTTTCTTCGATATTGAGCCTCAGCTTCAGTGATTGAGCCACTATTTAATTTTTTAGTAATATTCATCGAATATCCAGAAAGTTGTTGCCGTTTCTCTTTAGCCTTTTTAAGGGTTTTGGTAAGATAAGATTTCCTCTTTTTGTCATTCTATCTTCTTGTTGAAGTTGTAATTCAATCTCATCATAGTTAGGAATTTGAAGTTGATCTAAAGTTTGATTTATTCTATCCTCTTCAAGAATTTCGTAATCTGGTACTTCTTCTTCGTATTCTGGAGGAAGATCTTTAGGTTCATACATGTATTCTGGATCTATATACATTTGTTTTTTACCTGATGCTAAATCCTCAAGGACATCTTCATAAGATGGAGGTTTTGGAACCAATTGTTTCTCGTTTTCAGGTAAAACAGGTTGATCAAACAAATCGTCCAATCCATAATCAGGCACTTCATCATCAATAGCTATTCCATAATCTGGAACAGGTCGCTTTTTCTTTACCAATCTTCTCAACGGTGCTTTTGGGGCTGTAAGTTCCTTTAACTCAGATGTTATAGGTTTGAAAAGTTTCTCTGCCTCGACTTCACCCATTTGATCAGATATCTTTTTTTGTTTTATTGTATCTCTTACTGTGTTAATCTTTTTACCAAGCTCGGATCGTTTCTCAGCCATTTCTTTCCATTTGAGTAAACTCATTATATCATTTGTTTACATAAAATTTCGTATTTTGTTCGGAAAAATTAGGGTTATCATATATAAAAACGCTCGCATAGCGTGTCGCATAGCGTGTCGCAATACGATAAAATTGTATAACATAATATCATATGAAGATACAAAATTACGACATTCAAGATGATGAAAACAACGATTTTGTTCAATTAAAGAGTTTCATGCCAAACCGATGTTTCAGGATGCTTATTTGTGCTCCCTCTGGTGGTGGCAAGACTAACCTTTTGCTTGATATGATATATAGGCTTCTCTATTTTGATAAAATATATCTTTACGCTCGCAATCTCCAACAAAGCAAATATAAGCATCTGTTAAAATCTCTTGAACCAATATCAAAAGAGGTCGGTTATGACGTGATAGAAGCAAGTAATGATGACATCATCCCTCTCACAGATTTGTCTGATGAAAACCAAAAATTAATCATATTTGATGACTATTTGAATACAGGTAAGAAAAATGACGAACGGATACGAGACTACTTCACCAATTCTAGAAATAAAAATTGTTGTTGTATATATTTGAGTCAAAGCTATTACGGAACCGATAAAACAATAAGACTGAATAGTACACATTTTGGTGTTTTTGATTTTCCTTCTATAAACGAGCAATCGATGATTTGCCGAGAACTGAACATAAATAAATCAGATTATCAGAAAGCTACTAAGGATCCATATAGTTTTTTGTATGTTGATAAGGTCAAAAAAAAGGTAGCCCGAAATTTCGATGAAAAAATCTAAACTAATATTATATGAGTTATACTAACGGTATCCTTAATCATGATGATTCTCAAGGACTAGGTAAGATAGGTTCAAGAGGTTTACCTGGTATTGGATTTAAATTAGATGCTAATAATGATTATGATATGCAGAATAAAAAATTAGTGAATGTAAAACAAGGAACCAATAATAATGATGTGGTTACAAAAAGTCAGTTAGATAGTGAAATAGCTAAGATTCCAAGTGTGGATACATCTAAATTCATGCTAAAAACAGGTGATACGATGACAGGGTCGCTTGTTGTCCCAAAAGACAATTACCCAGTTCAAGGTAATCTCAACAAGGTTATCAGTTATGAATCGCAAAGAGAGATATTCTTGTCAAAGAAGGAAGGAGGTCGAATGGAGCAACATATTGACATGAACAATAATTTCATCACAAATGTGAAAGATCCAGTTAATTCAGACCATTGTGTTAATAAAAAGTATGTCGAAAATCAGCTTGAAAAAAAACTGGATAAAGGATCTGATATTGATATGAAAAATAATTCAATTATCAATCTTGATCTTCCATCAAACCAAAGAGACGCCGCATGTGTCGAGTTTGTTAACAACAGAATTGATGACATGACACAAAAAAAGTTTCTCAAAGTTGATGGCACCAACAATATGACTGGAAACTTGAATTTAAATAACAATAAAATTATTAACTTACAAACCGATTACAGAGATTCAAAATCCGCAGTTAATGTTGATTTTGTGCAAGAGGAAATAAAAGATTTGAGAAATCTTGTCACTCAAAAAATTCGTGAATCTCAGATCAATAACTCAGGACAAAAACGAGACGCCTTCAGATACTTGATGGAAGACACTGATGAATCTTCGAGTGAAAACAATATCGAGGTTTTGGGTATTGTCGATTTTCCCAATTCTCCACATCAAATTAATAAAAAAGCTTACCAACTTAAACTCTTGTTTGAAAAAAGCTCACCCTTCCAGTACCGCTCACGTCTTGGTTTTAACTTATATAAACTTCCAGTGGGGTATTACACAATGGTCGTTGAATGGTTCCCGCCGGAAATGAATGAGATAAGTGTAACAGCTCAAGGAACAACGATTTCAATTTCTGATGAAACAACCAAAACATTCGAGAAGTACACCAAAACAGTTATCCATTTTCACAGATGGGGTAGCTCACCCCCACAATTTATATATCTCGATCTGCACGGTACAGTCAGTAAGCAATCGTTATTAACAATTGGGCATTTAATTGTCTATGGTGTTAAAGAAACAATTTCAAATGTTGACCCAAGTGTCTATGACACCGCTTTTGTTATTGAAAATGGCAAGATGGTAATGGAAACGGATTTGTCTTTAAACGGGCACCAACTACGCTCTTCCATTCACCACATAAACGGTTTTTTAAATTCGACAAAAGGGAACAAAAATTTTGTTTTAAATGGCGCCGAAATAATGTCATTGCCGGGTGAAGCGATTTTGAAAAATATTGATATATATTGTACGCGTCCAATCACTTCTTCTTCTTCTCATGTCACTGTACATAGACACAAAAAAATATCTTTGAAACTCAAAACATCTTTACGGAATTTTTTTACTGGAACTCTAAGCTCTTCAAGAAATTTTACCTCAAAAAAAAGTGGGTGGTATCAGACAATAAACCTAAATTCTTTCCAAATGCCTTCGTCTGGGATTTTGGCTTTTGAACTAAATATGAATGATGATATTTGGAAAAGTTACAACGCAATTATACTTCGTATCGAGTATCAAACAAGTGCGTGATAACTTTCCACAAAAATTTTCATTTATAATATAGCACAATGCGGGATATCCATCTGATTGGAGCATGGAATGCTTTTTAGAATATATTATTATCCCAAAAGAAATAATGAGGATTCTGAAGAAGATAATGAATAATCTAACTTTATAATATAATGAGAACAGCTATTTTAATCAACGAAATTATTGAGAATATAGAAAAAATAGTTCGAAACATCAGAAAATTATACATCAGTATTAAGAAATCGTTCAAAAAAGAAAAAAATGTAACCATATAATATATATGGATAGACGCAGAAGCATATTCAATTGGAACCATGTTTCAGAAAAATTAACGGAAGATCAAATATCTGAGTTGAAAGCATTGTATAAATACTATCATAAAAAATACTGGCTTTCCAAAATGACTTACAAATATTATAAAAAGGCAGAACTTGCATGTAATATTGGATCTGCTTTTTTGGTAGTAACTGGGACTGTAGTTGGTGGTGTCACGTTAAACCCTATTCCTCTTGGGGTAATATCTGGTACTGGTATATTGCTTAAAACATTTTCAGAGGTTAAAAATTACAAAAGGAAGATTGAGATGTCTAAATTCGCATACACTTCGTACGAAAAAGTTTTAACACATTTGCGGTATTTTATGAGAGGACTGGAGTTTAATGACAAAGAATTTCTCAATTTCGTAAAAAATCTTGATGATATAATAATTGATATGTGTCCGTTGACTGACAAATATGAAAAGAAATATAATAAGTTGTTTATTCGACAATAGATTTTATTTTATCACCAATAAGAGACATAATACTTGTCCAATATTTATCGCAGAAAGCTAAAGTTTTTTTCGATTTACTAATTGGAATTTGTTTCTGAGGTATCCCCATCATATTGAATATCCTTTTCATAATAAAATTAATGCTAATCATCCTTTTTCGGTTTCCATTCACTTGGGGAAGAACCTTACCGATCTCTGTAAACACTCTATCGATCTTATATTTCTGACAGTTTGATATTTTAATGTTATATTTTTCTTCAATATCGAGTAATATGTTGCTGATGTGGTACTCTCGATGGTAAACAGATTTTCTAATAAATTTATGTCTATTTTCATAAAAATTAACATATTCTTTCACATAATTATATCCTTGAACAATACCACAACTTAGACATGCTAACATCCCATCGTCGTTAATAATATACTGATTATCACAGCATGAATAATATTTCACTAAACGATCTTGTGGTTTTTCATTAGAATCTTCCAATTTTTGGTCACAAAAAGGACAAACAATATCTCCTGATTCTTTCAGTTCATCATGTAATTCCTTGTTACAATTCATTCTATACTATTATATGAGATATTTTTTATGTAAATACAAGTTCCGCAAACACAGTCTGCTTTTCTGTTCACTACAAACTTTACTGACAAACTTTACTGACAAACTTTACTGACAAACTTTACTGACAAACTTTACTGACAAACTTTACTTCAAATACAAGTTCATCTGATATTACATGACAATCTGATGACTCATCGGGAAAGTCCCATTTCATCATAAACTTCCTGTTTTCACCAGACATGTCCAGACTTGTTTCTTAGAAAAACTTCCTGCTTTTCCGAGAATTATAAACTTCCTGCAGTGTGGCGTCACGTGAAGGAATAATGCGTTGGATACATCATGAGATAAAACATATAGATTTCCATAAAATGATTGCCATCAGATGGAGCCAGCATCGCAAAAAGAAACTTCCCCTCTTGATCGCTTTGCGATCAATTCACTGCCTCACAAAAGCTCCGCTTTTGTTCCCCAATGCTTAAAAATGGATCACGTGATTTAGCCATGTGATGTGGAGCTATGTGGTGGGAACCAATATGCCTATTGTGCCCTACGATATCAAATCTCTTCGAGATTGGATATCTACCCACAATAGGCTGCAAAGGAGTCTCGCTCGTAGGACTTCGTCCTACGACTTCCCGAGCCTGCTCGACTCCTTCCCATAAGATGATAACCATTTGATTAGAGTAGTTATAGAGTTGGCGTTGTTCAAGATCAGTTTTGAAAAAAACTGATCTCGAACCGCCAACTCTATAACTACTAACGTAACGCCTCCACCAAAATTTTGCCTTAAAATTTATTCATGAGCGGTTGTCGCCCGATGCATATATTGTGATAATGTAACATTAAATAAACAAGAAAATCCCCAGGGGCATTAACTCCGCCGTTGTTTTTTTCTCCCCTCGTTCCTTCGACGGCAGGAACTTCCATTTTCAACGCAACGGCCGCGGGCCGCGGCCGTGGGTGACAAGCTGCTCATGAATAAATTTATAAAGCAAAATTTTGGTGAAGGTCTTACGCTGAAAAACTTTATATCTTGAACGTTTGGAAGCTGATTCCGTTGAAACTTAACAGAGAGCTTGGGCAATGATGGAAGTGCAACAAGTTTGTTTTTGGTTTAATAGATTGCGTTCTTTGCGTTCTATGAGCACCCAAAGTGAAGATTTTGTAAAACGCGACTCCGTGTCCAAGTTTTCTCCTCGTGGAGAAGACACTTCTTGATTTTACCACTCATTGATCAGTTAAGACCTCTATTGTGTCCCAACAGAAGCCGATTATAGGATTTCGAGTTCCATTGAAAGTTGTAAGCTTTTAAATGAGTAAAATCGTCCTTGTTTAAATTTGAAGCCTTCAATATTTTGTTAAAAAGCCTGTTTGAAAAAATTGCTTCTGTTGTGACAGTCTACAATACACCTAGTTTGTCTGCCTGTTGTGTCTGTTCAGGAAATTCCATATCCGAGCTGTATTCTTGGACACAAAATTGGTGGGTTTAGAGCTTCTAAAAGTTTAGCGAATAAACACGAATATTTAAAGTAAGATTATGCTAATTATGGAAATTAAATTCTAGCAGCTATTGTTCACTATCCAGAAAAGAACAATACGTTGCAATTTAGAGATCGCAAATATTTCGATTGAAGATTATAAGCATTTTCCAAGCTCTATGTTAGCTATGAGGAGTATTATTGTAGTTTTTGTTTTGTTTTGTTGGAAAACTTCTAAAAACTTTCTATTAACGTTTGAACGTAAAAAAAGCGGGACTTCGACAGTTTTTTATTTAAAAATACTTAAAAGTCACAACTCCGCAGCACACGATTTAACGCACGTGCAATTATTGATTCAGAAACTGAAAGTTTTACTGAAGAGCCTATTCATGAATATTTCGCGCAATGTTGCTACCATTCGTCGCACTTCGTGCATACGCTTTAAATAAATAAATAAATACTGATGACTTAGTTTCTCACCCGCGGCCTAAAACCATCAAACGCAATTGAGAGTCTGCCCGCTCGTCGGTCAGCGGATGGATACCTGCTCCCGGCCTCGTAACTCAGTTGGTAGAGCGACGGTGATCTAATCCGGAGGTCTTCGGTTCAAATCCCGCCGGAGTCAAAAGATTTTTCTTTGATCCTGGTTCTCATTTCTAATTTCTTTTTTAAAGGCCTGTGGCCGGGAGAAATTATGGAAGGCAGTACTGCTCACTTCTTGGCACTCATACATACACTTTACATGATAATTACTAACTTTATAGCGATTGCGAGTTCATGCCAACTTTTAAATTAAAGCTCGCTAGCACATTCCGCCTTGCTCTCGTCGAAGAGAAGTTTACTCCATTGAATTCCTTGTAGTTTTCCAGACAAATTTCTCTAAAGATTTTGGCGAGGCAAAGCAAAACTGTCAAAAAAATGCTTGCATTTCAATGTTGACTAATGTTTGTTTTGCAGGCTCAGGTCGAGTAACCCGATCGAATCGGCGCCTTTCAAAGCTTTAGCATCTTTGTCCTTTGCTCTCGTCAAAAAGATTTTTAGGCCACTGTATCCCTAGTAATTTTCTACACCGTCTTTCATGAAGATTTTGGCGAATAGATCCTAACGACTGAAGATAATGCTTACGTTGACCGAAAGTTTGCAATGCGTATTTGTTTGGCCGAGGGAAGTCTGGGGCAAGTGACCACCAAAACAGAAAATACGAACGAAACAAGAAAAGCCCCAGGGGCATTATACCCCGCCGTTGTTGTCCCTCCCCCTAGGGTGCAAAATATGTTACGGTCACTCAAGATACGAGCCCTAACGTGTGTAGCGGAAGACACAATGAGTATTTGCTTGGCCGAGCGAAAACCGGAGGTCTGGGGCAAGTGACCACCAAAAAAAAAAAAAAGAAAAGCCCCAGGGGCATTAGACCCCGCCGTTGTTCTCCCCCTCCCCCCGGGGGGTGTAAAATATGTTACGGTCACTCAAGATAAAAGCCCTCGGCTGTGTAGCGAAAGACACGACGAGTATTTCTTTGGCCGAGCGAAAACCGGAGGTCTGGAGCAAGTGACCACCAAAAAAAAAACACGAAAAACAAGAAAAGCCTCAGGGGCATTAACCCAGCCGTTGTTCTCTCTGCCCTTGGGGTCCAAAATATATTACGGCTACGTAAGATACAAGCCGAAGTGGTGTAAATTTTAAAAGTTGGTGATTTATCGTATTTTTTACGTGTTTGCAAAGGTAGTATAAATCAAGACATGACCTGCCTAATCACCCGGTTTTAGCGTGCCTGACGAAGAACGCGATGAAATATTTTGATCATAGCGTGACTCAGCCTGGCCTCGTAGCTCAGTTGGTAGAGCGACAATGTTCTAATCAGGAGGTCGTCGGTTCAAATCCCGCCGGGGTCAAAGATTTTCTTTTATCTTGGTTCTCATTTCTAATTTCTTCTTTTAAGGCCTGTGGCCGAGGGGGAATAATAGAGGGCAGTATTGCTCACTTCTTGGCACTCATACATACACTTTACATCATAATATTACTAAGTTCATAGCGATCTCAAGTTCATACCAGGTTTCAAACTAAAGCTCGCTAGTACATTCGTCCTTGCTCTCGTCGAAGAAAAGTTAAGTCCATTGAATTCCTTGTACTTTTCTACACAATTTTCCTTAAAGATTTTGGCGAAGCAAAGCAAAACTGCCAAAAAAAATGCTTGCATTTGACTGTTGAATTATTCAACTTGGCGAAAGCAAGGGACTTCCCCGAATCGCCTTTTGTGTTTCAGTTATGTAATGTTTACGTGCCAGGGCAAGTTTGGCGAATTCATGCCAGCTTCAAAGCTCGCTAGCACCTTCCTTCTTGCTTTCATCGAAGGGGTTTTCATGCCATTAAATCGCCAGTAATTTTCTACACCAACTTTCATGAAAAGTCTGACGAAATAACGCTAAACGAACGAAGATTACCAGCAAGTATTGTTTTGACCGAGCGGAGGTCTGGGGCAAGTGACCACCCCCCCCCCAAAAAAAGAAAAAAAACGGGTATTACTAGACCCCGTCCTGACGGCGGGGTAAAAAGCCCCAGGGGCATTAACCCCGCCGTTGTTCTCTCTGCCCTTGGGGTCCAAAATATATTACGGCCACGTAAGACACAAGCCGAAGTGGTGTAAATGTTAAAAGTTGGTGATTTATCGTATTTTTTACGTGTTTGCAATGATAATATAAATCAAGACATGACCTGCCTAATCACCCTGTTTTAGCGTGCGTGACAAAGAGCGTGATGAAATATTTTGATCATAGCGTGACTCAGCCTGGCCTCGTAGCTCAGTTGGTAGAGCGACAATGTTCTAATCAGGAGGTCGTCGGTTCAAATCCCGCCGGGGTCAAAGATTTTTCTTTTATCTTGGTTCTCATTTCTAATTTCTTCTTTTAAGGCCTGTGACCGGGGGGAAATTATGGAGGGCAGTATTGCTCACTTCTTGGCACTCATACATACACTTTACATCATAATATTACCAAGTTCATAGCAATCTCAAGTTCATACCAGGTTTCAAACTAAAGCTCGCTAGTACATTCGTCCTTGCTCTCGTCGAAGAAAAGTTAAGTCCATTGATTTCCTTGTACTTTTCTACACAATTTTCCTTAAAGATTTTGGCGAAGCAAAGCAAAACTGCCAAAAAAATGCTTGCATTTCACTGTTGAATTATTCAACTTGGCGAAAGCAAGGGATTTCCCCGAATCGGCTTCTGTGTTTCAGTGATGTAATGTTTACGTGCCAGGGCAAGTTTGGCGAATTCATGCCAGCTTCAAAGCTCGCTAGCACCTTCGTTCTTGCTTTCATCGAAAAGGTTTTTATGCCATTAAATCGCCAGTAATTTTCTACACCAACTATCATGAAAATTCTGGCGAATAAACTCTAAACGAACGAAAATTACCGGCAGGTATTGTTTTGACCGAGCGAAGGTCTGGGGCAAGTGACCACCAAAAAAAAAAAAGAAAAACAGGTATTACTAGACCCCGTCCTGACGGCGGGGTAAAAACGAAAATAATGAAGAAAAATGGGTATTACTAGACCCCGTCCTGACTGCGGGGTAAAAAAGGGTATTACTAGACCCCGTCCTGACGGCGGGGTAACAAGAAAAGCCCCAGGGGCATTAGAACCCGCCGTTTTCCCCTTCCCCTTAGGGTGCAAAATACATTACGGTCACTCATGGTACGAGGCCAAGTGGTGTAAATTTATGAAGTTGGTGATTTATTTTACCTTTGACGTGTTTGCCGCCACCACCCCCCTCCCCACGTCTTTTCTGCACCCTTCTCCTTGTGATGACATGAATCCCTAATAGCATGAACACTTTTCCCATCCCTCATTTCTTGGTCATTCACCTGTTCCAGCACTCGCGAAAAAAGAACGTGATGAAATAGTTTGACCATAGCGTGACTCAGTTACGTCACGTTTTTTTTAAAACGAACTGACATCTCAGCGTAAGGGCACGGAAATGAGATTTATTGGTAAAGAAAAATAATCCTAAAATCTAAAGGGAACGGTTAACTACCGAGTAACGTACAAGTTTACTTTTAGGTCATGATTGGATGAATGATTTGGCGAAAGCAAGGGACTTCCCCGAATCGGCTTCTGTGTTTCAGTGATGTAATGTTTACGTGCCACCTTCGTCTTTGCTCTCATTGAAGAGAAGTCAATTCCATTGAATTTCTTGTACTTTTCTACACAACTTTCCCTAAAGATCTTGGCGAAGCAAAGCAAAACTGCCCAAAAAAATGCTTGCATTTCAATGTTGAATTATTCAACTTGGGTTGAATTATTCAACTTGGTGAAAGCAAGGGACTTCCCCGAATCGGCTTCTGTGTTTCAGTGATTTAGTGTTTACGTGCCAGGGCAAGTTAGGCGAATTCATGCCACCTTCAAAGCTCGCTAGCACCTTCATTCTTGCTTTCATCGAAAGGCTTTTTATGCCATTAAATCGCCAGTAATTTTCTACACCAACTTTCATGAAAAGTCTGGCGAATAAACGCTAAACGAACGAAGATTACCCGCAAGTATTGTTTTGACCGAGCGGAGGTCTGGGGTAAGTGACCACCAAATAAAACCAAGAAAAGCCCCAGGGGCATTGGACCCCGCGGTTTTTCCTCTTCCCCTCGGGGTGCAAAATACATTACGGTCACTCAAGATATGAGCCCAAGTGTGTAAATTTATGAAGTTGGTGATTTATGGTACCTTTGACTTGGTTGCTGCCACCCCCCCCCCCCCGCGCCCTCCCCTCGTCTTTACTGCACCTTTCTCCTTGTGATAACATGAATCCCTAATAGTATGAACACTTTTCCCATCCCTCATTTCTTGGTCATTCACCTGTTCCAGCACGCGCAAAAAAAGAACGTGATGAAATAGTTTGACCATAGCGTGACTCAGTTACTTCACGGTTTTTTTAAACGAACTGACATCTCAGTGTAATTCTAAATTTATTGATAAAGAAAAATAATCCTAAAATCTAAAGGGAACGGTTATCTACCGAAAAAAGAAACGTACAAGTCTACTTTTAGGCCATGATTCAATGAATGGTTTGGCGAAAGCAACAGACTTTCCCGAATCGGCTTCTATGTTTCCGTGATGTAATGTTTACGTGCCAGGGCAAGTTAGGCGAATTTATGCCAGCTTCAAAGCTCGCTAGCACCTTCGTCCTTGCTCTCATCGAAGGGGTTTTTATGCAATTAAATCGCCAGTAATTTTCTACACCAAAGTTCATGAAAATTCTGGCGAATAAACAATAAACGAACGAAGATTACCCGCAAATATTGTTTTGACTGAGCGGAGGTCTGGGGCAAGTGACGACCGAAAAAAAAAACGGGTATTACTAGACCCCGTCCTGACGGTGGGGTAAAACATAGGCCCGCAATGCGTGCAGAACCGACGAAGTGTTGGTTCGTCTCGAAAAGAAAGCAAGCGAGCCGTGCGTGACTGCAGCTTCAATAACATTCAAGCATCTGTAACAGCAAGTTGCAGTAAAAGTGTGTAACTGTAACTAA
>OZ034971.1:13714478-13739478 GCA_964030785.1 Siderastrea siderea
CGCTTAAATTTGACCAACTGAAAAGGCGACCAATACCCTGGAAAGGAGGTCAACTGAATTATTCACCCTCTCCTCACCAACCATAGCTCCACAGACTATGCATTCTTCACTCAAGATCATTTTTCGCTGTCTTTTGGCCGGTCTTCCTCAAAACCCGGGACAAAAATTCTCAAGACAGACGCATTTCAAAAAATGGGCGACAAATTTCCCAATATAAAAGTAACCACATCTTTACGATTGATCAGTATGGGCACCGTAACAGCCCAAAAGAATTGAACTTTTCTCCATACCTGGGAACCACGTCTTGTGCACACTTTCCTTTAATCATGTCAAGGGCTCCTTAAGCCAAATTGTGAATGCAAATACGAAATAAATCATTGCTATGCTCTATCGTACAGGTTACAAGAAAGCGCATTATAGGCATTTACCAGTCGTTTTGACCCACGTCACCCTCGACAAATGTTTTTACTTGGTTCAACGTGTTAACTGGCGCAACGAAAATTGTGACAGTATTTTGCCCTTTGCGTTACCGAATGACGTTATGTTTAAAATCTGATGACTCAGCTCATCTGTCTTATCGCTTTGAATATTTAATTTTGTTGAATTAAACTAAAAAATTAAATGTTGATATACATTTGTCCACAACTGAACATGCTTTTACCAAGAGTTGTGAGCAATGTATTTATATACTGTTGTGAATAGGGCACTATAAAAACATGATTATCGATAAAGACAAACACATCGTCAGAATCTCAACTTGCTAACCGGCGTGACGAAAATTGTGACAGTATTTTGTCTTTTGCGTTACCGAATGACGTAATGTTTAAAATCGGATGACTCAGCTCATCTGTCTTATCGTTTTGAATATTTTGTTGAATTAAAATTAAAACTTAAAGATAAATTTTGTCCACAACTGAACATGCCGTTATCAAGAGTTGTAAGCGAAGCATTTATATACTGTTGTGAATATGGCACTATACAAACATGATTATCGATCTGGAGAAATTAGTAAAAAGCGAACTCGTCGCTTTATCTCAAACACGTTAAAGCATGTCTTATGACGTAATCGTTAAACCTGGTTTCCTCTTCCGCAGTCAGCAAGTCAGTGTCTCGAACTCTACAATCGAACAAATCGGTTCAAAATCAAAAGTAAAGCAGAAAAATTAAAAAGACTAACTGGTATATCCTTCTGTGCCGCTTATAGTATACTATCCAAGAAGATCCAGCCTCGTGTCGTAATTTATTTCCCACCTGCCAATAACCTTTCTTAACGTTGGCAGCTAGATATTTTCAAGTAATAAACATAACCACAACAACATACACCAGAATTTTCCTTTCATAACCTTTACTGAGAACGAGTCTATCCTTACGATGTCTCAGCAACACTTTGGTCCCACCAGCATCAACAGTGCCACTGGACTTCACCTCCTGTTATTATCAGTCCTCCTTGCTTTCTTTCACTAGTATTGCACAGATATTTCAGTCCGGTCAAAACCAACACTGCTCGGCGGAAGTGTCCTTCTATACCTACGATACTTTTTATGTGGACCCTTGTCCTATCGTGCGTGCGTGTGTGTACTAATCGATGGGCTTAACTGCAGAATACGTCATCCCATCCCGTGGGCCATAGCGAAATACACACTTGTGAGCCTTACACGACGTATTTTGACCGACCAAACCAGTCGACGCTCTTGACACGACTGCTCTAACTCGACTTCGTCGGTTAAAAACGGAAATTACTAGACCCTGTCCTGACGGCGGGGTAAAAAGCCCCAGGGGCATTTACCCCGCCGTTGGTCTCTCTGCCCTTGGGGTCCAAAATATATTATGGCCACGTAAGATACAAGCCGAAGTAGTTGAAATTTTAAAAGTTGGTGATTTATCGTATCTTTTACGTGTTTGCGATGATAATATAAATCAAGACATGACCTGCCTAATCACCCTGTTTTAGCGTGCGTGACGCAGAGCGTGATGAAATATTTTGATCACAGCGGGACTCAGCCTGGCATCATAGCTCAGTTGGTAGAGCGACGGTGTTCTAATCCGGAGGTCGTGGGTTCAAATCTCGCCGGGGTCAAAGATTTTTCTTTTATCTTGGTTCTCATTTCTAATTTCTTCTTTTTAAGGCCTGTGGCCGGGGGGGGGGGGAATTATGGAGGGCAGTATTGCTCACTTCTTGGCACTCATACATACACTTTACATCATAATTACTAAGTTCACAGCGATCACGAGTTCATGCCAGCTTTCAAACTTGAGCTCTCTAGAACATTCGTCCTTGTTCTCGTCGAAGAAAAGTTAACTCCATTGAATTCCTTGTACTTTTCTACACAACTTTCCCGAAAGATTTTGGCGAAGCAAAGCAAAACTGCCAAAAAAATACTTCCATTTCACTGTTGAATTATTCAACTTGGCGAAAGCAAGGGACTTCCCAGAATCGGCTTCTGTGTTTCAGTGATGTAATGTTTACGTGCCAGGGCAAGTTAGGCGAATTCATGCCAGCTTCAAAGCTCGCTAGCACCTTCGTTCTTGCTTTCACCGAAGGGGTTTTTATGCCGTTAAATCGCCACTAATTTTCTACACCAATTTTCATGAAAATTTTGGCGAATAAACGCTAAACGAACGAAGATTACCCGCAAGTATTGTTTTGACCGAGTGGAGGTCTGGGGCAAGTGGCCACGGAAAAAAATCACGAAAAAAAAAACGGGTATTACTAGACCCCGTCCTGACGGCGGGGTAACAAGACAAGAAAAGCCCCAGGGGCATTAACCCCGCCGTTGTTCGAACTGCCCTTGGGGTACAAAATATATTACGGCCACGTAAGATACAAGCCGAAGTGGTGTAAATTTTAAAAGTTGGTGATTTCTCGTATCTTTTACGTGTTTGCGATAATAATATAAATCAAGACATGACCTGCCTAATTACCCTGTTTTAGCGTGCACGACGAAGAGCGTGATGAAATATTTTGATCATACCGTGACTCAGCCTGGCCTCGTAGCTCGGTTGGTAGACCGACGGTGTTCTAATCCGGAGGTCGTGGGTTCAAATCTCGCCGGGGTCAAAGATTTTTCTTTTATCTTGGTTCTCATTTCTAATTGCTTCTTTTAAGGCCTGTGGCCGAGTGGGAATTATAGAGGGCAGTATTGCTCACTTCTTGGCACTCATACATACACCTTACATCATAATTACTAAGTTCATAGCGATCGCGAGTTCATGCCAGCTTTCAAAGTTAAGCTCGCTAGTACATTCGTACTTGCTCTTAACTCCATTGAATTTCTTGTACTTTTCTACACAACTTTCCCTAAAGATTTTGGCGAAGCAAAGCAAACTGCCAAAAAAATGCTTCCATTTTACTGTTGAATTATTCAACTTGGCGAAAGCAAGGGACTTCCCCAGTGATGTAATGTTTTCGTGCCAGGGCAAGTTAGGCGAATTCATGCCAGCTTCAAAGCTCGCTAGTACCTTCGTTCTTGCTTCCGTCGAAGGGGTATTCATGCCATTAAAATGGCAGTTATTTTCTACACCAACTTTCATGAAAATTCTGGCGAATAAACGCTAAACGAACGAACATTACCGGCAAGTATTGTTTTGACCGAGCGGAGGTCTGGGGCAAGTGACCACCAAAAAAACACGGGTATTAATAGACCCCGTCCTGACGGCGGGGTAACAAGCCCCGGGGGCATTGGACCCCGCCGTTTTCCCCCTCCCCTCGGGGTGCAAACACATTACGGTCACTCAAGATATGTACCCAAGTGGTATAAAGTTTTGAAGTTGGTAATTTTTCTAACGTTTGACGTGTGTGCTGCCATACCTCCCCCAACGTCTTCTCTGCACCCTTCACCTTGTGATATCATGAATCCCTTATAGCATGAACACCTTTCCCATTCTTCATTCCTTGGTCATCCACCTGTTCTGGCACTAGCGAAAAAGAACGTGACGAAATAGTTTTGACCATAGCGTGACTCAGTTACATCACGTTATTTTTTTTAAAGAACTGACATTTCAGCGTAATTCTAAACAACAAGGGTACGGAAATTTAAATAGATTGATAAAGAAAAGATTATCCTAAAAGCTAAAGGGAACGGTTATCTACTGAAAAGGAAACGTAAAAGTCTACTTTTAGGCCATGATTCAATGAATGCTTTAGCGAAAGCAAGGAAATTCCACGAATAGGCTTCTGTCTTGAATGACGTGATGTTTACGTGCCAAGTCTTGTTATTAAGGCATCAAAAGGCCAATTCATGTCAGCTTGAATCGTTGGCTTTCAAAGCTCGCTAGCACCTTCGTCCGTGCGTTCGTTGAAGAGAAGTTAACTCCATTAAATTCCTTGTAACTTTGTAGACAAAGATGCTTGCATTTCACTGTTGAATTTGACTCGCGTCGAGTAACCAACGAAACTATAAACAACATCGAATCTCTGACTTTCAAAGCTTGCTAGCATCTTCCTCCTTGCTCTCGTCGAAGAGAGTTTTATGCCATTGCATCGCTAGTAAGTTTCTACACCGTTTTTCATGAAGATTTTAGCGAATCGGCGCTAACCGACTGAAGATAGTACTTATGTTGACCAAACGGCTGCAAGACGTATTTGTTTGGCCGAGCAAAAACCGGAGGTCTGGGGCAAGTGACCACAAAAAAAAACGAGAAACGCCCCAGGGGCATTGGACCCCGCCGTTTTTCTCCTCCTCCCAGGGAGCAAAATATATTACGGTCACTCAAGATACGAGCCCAAGTGGTGTAAATTTTAAAGTTGATGATTTATCGTATCTTTGACGTTTTTGCTGTCATTTCCCCTTACGCGTCTTTTCCGCAGCCTTCTCCCTGTGATAACATGAATCCCTGATAGTATGAACCCCATCCCTCATTCCTGGGTCATCCACTTGTCCTAGCTTTGGCAAAGAAGAACGTGACGAAATATTTTGACCATAGCGTGACTCAGTTACGTCACGTTTTTTTAAGTAAACGAACTGACATGTCAGCGTAATTCTAAATAGCAAGGGCACGGAAATTTAAATAGACTTGTTGATAAAGAAACTTACTCTAAAATCTAAAGGAAACTGGTAGCTATGGAAAAAAACGTAAAAGTTTATTTTAGACCGTGATTCGATGAGTGATTTAGTGCAAGCAAGTTACTTCTCCGAATCGGCTTCTGTGTTTCAATGACGTAATGTTTATGTGCTCCGGCACGTAGCATGAATCAGAGCTCGTTCTCGTCGAAGAGAAGTCAACTCCATTGAATTCCTTGTACTTTTCTACACAACTTTCCCGAAAGATTTTGGGGAAGCAAAGCAAAACTGCCAAAAAATGCTTGCATTTGACTGTTGAATTATTCAACTTGGCGAAAGCAAGGGATTTCCCCGAATCGGCTTCTGTGTTTCAGTGATGTAATGTTTACGTGCCAGGGCAAGTTAGGCGAACTCATGCCAGCTTCAAAGCTCGCTAGCACCTTCGTTCTTGCTTTCACCGAAGGGGTTTTTATGTCATTAAATCGCCAGTAATTGTCTACACCAACTTTCAGGAAAATTTTGGCGAATAAACGCTAAACGAACGAAGATTACCTGCAACTATTGTTTTGACCGAGTGGAGGTCTGGGGCAAGTGACCACGAAAAATAATAATGAAAAAAGGAAAGCCCCAGGGGCATTAGACCCTGCCGTTTTCCCCTTCCCCTCAGGGTGCAAAATACATTACGGTCACTAGGGGTACAAGGCGAAGTGGTGTAAATTTATGAAGTTGGTGATTTATCGTACCTTTGACGTGTTTGCTGCCCCCCCCTCCCCACGTCTTTTCTGCACCCTTCTCCTTGTGATAACATGAATCCCTAACAGTATGAACACTATTCCCATCCCTCATTTCTTGGTCATTCACCTGTTCCAGCACTCGCGAAAAAAAAACATGATGAAATAGTTTGACCATAGCGTGACTCAGTTACGACACCTTTTTTCAAACCGAACTGACATCTCAGCGAAAGGGCACGGAAATCTAAAGGGAACGGTTATCTACCAAAAAAAGAAACGTACAGGTCTACTTTTAGGCCATGATTCGATGAATGATTTGGTGAAAGCAAGGGACTTCCCCGAATCGGCTTCTGTGTTTTAGTGATGTAAAGTTTACGTGCCAGGGGAAGTTAGGCGAATTCATGCCAGCTTTAAAGCTCGCTAGCACCTTCGTCCTTGCTCTCATCGAAGAGAAGTCAAATCCATTGAATTTCTTGTACTTTTCTACACAACGTTCCCTAAAGATTTTGGCGAAGCAAAGCAAAACTGCCAAAAAAGTGCTTGCATTTCACTGTGGAATTATTCAACTTGGCGAAAGCAAGGGACTTCCCCGAATCGGCTTCTGTGTTTCAGTGTTGTAATGTTTACGTACCAGGACAAGTTAGGCCGAATTCATGCCAGCTTCAAAGCTCGCTAGCACCTTCATTCTTGCTTTCACCGAAGGGGTTTTTATGCCATTAAATAGCCAGTAATTTTCTTCACCAACTTTCATGAAAATTTTGGCGAATAAACGCTAAATGAACGAAGATTACCGGCAAGTATTGTTTTGACCGAGCGGAGGTCTGGGGCAAGTGACCACGAAAAAAACAAGAAAAGCCCCAGGGGCATTGGACCCCGCCGTTCCCCCCCCTCGGGGTGCAACTACATTACGGTCACTCAAGATATGTGCCCAAGTGGTATAAAGTTTTGAAGTTGGTGATTTTTCTAACGTTTGACGTGTGTGCTGCCATCCCCCCCCAACGTCTTCTCTGCACCCTTCTCCTTGTGATATCATGGATCCCTTGTAGTATGAATACCTTTCCCTTCCCTCATTCCCTGGTCATCCACCTGTTCTAGCACTCGCGAAGAAGAACGTGACGAAATAGTTTTGACCATGGCGTGACTTAGTTACGTCAATTTTTTAACGAAATGACATCTCAGCGTAATTCTAAATATTAAACAAGGGCACGGAAATTTAAATAGATTTTTTGATGAAGAAAAATTATCCTTAAATTGAAAGGGAACGGTTATCTACTGAAAAATGAAACGTAAAGGTCTACTTTTAGGCCATGATTCGATAAATGCTTTAGCGAAAGCACAACAATTCCCCGAATCGGCTTCTGTCTTTCAATGACGTAATGTTTACGTGTTACGGCAAGTTTAGGTGAATTCATGCCAGCTTCAAAGCTCGCTAGCACCTTCTTCCTTGCTCTCATCGAAGAGAAGTCAACTCCATTGAATTTCTTGTACTTTTCTACACAACTTTCCCTAAAGATTTTGGTGAAGCAAAGCAAAACTGCCAAAAAAATGCTTGCATTTTACCGTTAAATTATTCAACGTGGCGAAAGCAAGGGACTTCCCCGAATCGCCTTTTGTGTTTCAGTGATGTAATGTTTACGTGCCAGGGCAAGTTTGGCGAATTCATGCCAGCTTCAAAGCTCGCTAGCACCTTCGTTCTTGCTTTCATCGAAGGGGTTTTCATGCCATTAAATCGCCAGTAATTTTCTACACCAACTTTCATGAAAATTCTGGCGAAATAACGCTAAACGAACCAAGATTCCCGGACAGTATTGTTTTGACCGAGCGGAGGTCTGGTGCAAGTGACCACGACGACAAAAAAAAAAACTGGTATTACTAGACCCCGTCCTGACGGCGGGGTAAAAAGAATGAACAAGAAAAGCCCCAGGGGCATTAACCCCGCCGTTGTTCTCGCTCCCCTCGTCCCTTCGATGGCGGGAACCTCCACTTTCAACGCACCATCAAACGCCACGCCGATTGTACCATCAAACGCAATTGAGAGTCTGCCCGCTCATCGGTCAGCGGATGGATACCTGCTCCCAACTTGGCCTCGTAGCTCAGTTGGTAGAGGGACGGTGATCTAATCCGGAGGTCTCGGGTTCAAATGCCGCCGGGGACAAAGATTTTTCTTTGATCCTGGTTCTCATTTCTAATTTCTTTTTTAAAGGTCTGTGGTCGGAGGAAGTTATGGAGGGCAGTATTGCTTACTTCTTGGCACTCATACATACACTTTACATCATAACTGCTATTATAGCGATCGCGAGTTTGTGCCAGCTTTCAAATTAAAGCTGGCTAGCACATTCGTCCTTGCTCTCGTCGAAGAGAAGTTAACCCCATTGAATTCCTTGTAGTTTTCTACGCAAACATTCCTAAGGATTGTGGCGAAGCATGCAAAGCAAAACTGCCAAGAAATGCAAGCATTTCAATATTGAATAATGTCTGTTTAGCAGGCTCGGGTATCTAATTGGCGCCTTTCAAAGGTTGTCAGTGCTCTCATCGAAGAGATTTTTAGGCCATTGCATCCCTAGTAATTTTCTACACCGTCTTTCATGAAGATTTTAGCGAATCGATCCTAAACGACTGGAGACATTGCTTATTTTGACCGAAACTTTGCAACGCATATTTGTTTGGCCGAGGGAAGTCTGGGGCAAGTGACCACCAAAAAAAAACGGTATTACTAAACCCCGTCCTAACGGCGGGGTAAAAAGAAAAGCCCCAGGGGCATTAGACCAAGCTGTTTCCCCTTCCCCTCAGAGTGCAAAATACATTACGCTCACTCAAGGTACGGGGCCAAGTGGTGTAAATTTATGAAGTTGGTGATGTATGGTACCTTTGACGTGTTTGCTGCCACCCCTGCCCCTCCCCACGTCTTTTCTGCACCCTTCTTGCGATAACATGAATCCCTAATAGTATGAACACTTTTCCCATCCCTCATTTCTTGGTCATTCACCTGTTCCAGCAGTCGCGAAAAAAGAACGTGATGAAATAGTTTGACCATAGCGTGACTCAGTTACGTCACGTTTTTTTAAAACGAACTGACATCTCAGCGTAAGGGCACGGAAATGAGATTTATTGAGAAAGAAAAATAATCCTAAAATCTAAAGGGAACGGTTATCTACCGAAAAAGAAACGTACAAGTCTACTTTTAGGCCGTGATTCGATGAATGATTTGGAGAAAGTAAGGGACTTCCCCGAATCGGCTTCGGTGTTTCATTGATGTAACGATTACGTGCCACCGTTCATGCCAGCCTCAAAGCTCGCTAGCACCTTCGTCCTTGCTCGCATCTAAGAGAAGTCAACTCCATTGATTTTCTTTTACTTTTCTACACAACTTTCCCTAAAGATTTTGGTGAAGCAAAGCAAAACTGCCAAAAAGATGCTTGCATTTCACTGTTGAATTATTCAGCTTGGCAAAAGCAAGGGACTTCCCCGAGTCGGCTTCTGTGTTTCAGTGATGTAACGTTTACGTGCCACCGTTCATGCCAGCTTCAAAGCTCGCTAGCACCTTCGTCCTTGCTCGCATCTAAGAGAAGTCAACTCCATTGATTTTCTTTTACTTCTCTACACAACTTTCCCTAAAGATTTTGGCGAAGCAAACAAAACTGCCAAAAAAATGCTTGCATTTCACTGTTGAATTATTCAGCTTGGCAAAAGCAAGGGACTTCCCCGAGTCGGCTTCTGTGTTTCAGTGATGTAACGTTTACGTGCCACCGTTCATGCCAGCTTCAAAGCTCGCTAGCACCTTCGTCCTTGCTCGCATCGAGGAGAAGTCAACTCCATTGATTTTCTTTTACTTTTCTACACAACTTTTCCTAAAGATTTTGGCGAAGCAAACAAAACTGCCAAAAAAATGCTTGCATTTCACTGTTGAATTATTCAGCTTGGCAAAAGCAAGGGACTTCCCCGAGTCGGCTTCTGTGTTTCAGTGATGTAACGTAAACATGCCACCGTTCATGCCAGCTTCAAAGCTCGCTAGCACCTTCGTCCTTGCTCGAATCGAGGAGAAGTCAACTCCATTGATTTTCTTTTACTTTTCTACGCAACTTTGCCTAAAGATTTTGGCGAAGCAAAGCAGAACTGCCAAAAAAATGCTTGCATTTCACTGTTGAATTATTCAACTTGGCAAAAGCAAGGGACTTCCCCGAATCGGCTTCTGTGTTTCAGTAATGTAATGTTTACGTGCTAGGGCAAGTTAGGCGAATTCATGCCAGCTTCAAAGCTCGCTAGCACCTTCGTTCTTCCTTTTATCGAAGGGGTTTTTATGCCATTAAATCGCCAGTAGTTTTCTACACCAACTTTCATGAAAATTCTGGCGAATAAACCCTAAACATCGAAGATTACCGGCAAGTATTGTTTTGACCGAGCGGAGGTCTGCGGCAAGTGACCACCAAAAAAAAAACGGGTATTACTAGACCCCGCCCTGACGGCGGGGTAACAAGAAAAGCCCCAGGGGCATTAGACCCCGCCGTTTTCCCCTTCCCCTCAGGGTGCAAAATACATTACGGTCACTCAAGATGCGAGCCCAAGTTGTGTAAATTTATGAAGTTGGTGATTTATCGTACCGTTGACGTGTTTGCTACCACCCCCGCCCCTCCCCACATCTTTTCTGCACCCTTCTCCTTGTGATAACATGAATCCCTAACAGTATTGACACTTTTCCCATCCCTCATTTCTTGGTCATTCACCTGTTCCAGCACTCGCGAAAAAAGAACGTGATGAAATAGTTTGACCATAGCGTGACTCAGTTACGTCACTTTTTTTTAAAACGAACTGACATCTCTACGTAAGGGGGCGGAAATGAGACTTATTGAGTAAGAAAAATATCCTAAAATCTAAAGGGAACTGTTATCTACCGAAAAAAAGAAACGTACAAGCCTACCTTTAGGCCATGATTCGATGAATGATTTGGCGAAAGCAACAGACTTCCCCGAGTCGGCTTCTGTGTTTCAGTGATGTAATGTTTGCGTGCCAGGGTAAGTTAGGCGAATTCATGCCAGCTTCAAAGCTCGCTAGCACCTTCGTCCTTACTCTCATCGAAGAGAAGTCAACTCCATTGAATTTGTTGTACTTTTCTACACAACGTTCCCTAAAGATTTTGGCGAAGCAAAGCAAAACTGCCAAAAAATGCTTGCTGTCATTGTTGAATTATTCAACTTGGCAAAAGCAAGGGACTTCCCCGAATCGGCTTCTGTGTTTCAGGGATGTAATGTTTACGTGCGGCGAATTCCCGCCAGCTTCAAAGCTCGCTAGTACCTTCGTTCTTGCTTTCACCGAAGGGGTTTTATGCCATTAAATCGCCGGTAATTTTCTACACCAACGTTCATGACACTTTTGGCGAATAAACGCTAAACGAACGAAGATTACCGGCAAGTATTGTTTTGACCGGGCGGAGGTCTGGGGCAAGCGACCACGAAAAAAATTATAATGACAAAAAAAAACAAGAAAAGCCCCAGGGGCATTAACCCCGCCGTTGTTCTCTCTGCCCTTGGGGTCCAAAATATATTACGGCCAGGTAAGATACAAGCGGAACTGGTGTAAATTTTAAAAGTTGGTGATTTATCGTATTTTTTACGTGTTTGCAATGATAATATAAATCAAGACATGACCTGCCTAATCACCCTGTTTTAGCGTGCGTGACGAAGAGCGTGATGAAATATTTTGATCATAGCGTGACTCAGCCTGGCCTCGTAGCTCAGTTGGTAGAGCGACGGTGTTCTAATCAGGAGGTCGTGGGTTCAAATCCCGCCGGGGTCAAAGATTTTTCTTTTATCTTGGTTCTCATTTCTAATTTCTTCTTTTAAGGCCTGTGGCCTGGGGGAAATTATGGAGGGCAGTATTGCTCACTTCTTGGCACTCATACATACACTTTACATCATAATATTGCTAAGTTCATAGCGATCTCAAGTTCATGCCAGCTTTCAAACTAAAGCTCGCTAGTACATTCGTCCTTGCTCCCGTCGAAGAAAAGTTAAGTCCATTGAATTCCTTGTACCTTTCTACACAACTTTCCTTAAAGATTTTGGCAAAGCAAAGCAAACCTGCCAAAAAAATGCTTCCATTTGACTGTTGAATTATTCAACTTGGCGAAAGCAAGGGACTTCCCCGAATCGGCTTCTGTGTTTCAGTGAGGTAATGTTTACGTGCCAGGGCAAGTTAGGCGAATTCATGCCAGCTTCAAGGCTCGTAAGCACCTTCGTTCTTGCTTTCATCGAAGGGGTTTCTATGCCATTAAATCGCCAGTAATTTTCTACACCAACTATTATGAAAATTCTGGCGAATAAACTCTAAACGAACGAAGATTATCGGCAAGTATTGTTTTGACCGAGCGAAGGTCTGGGGCAAGTGACGGCGGGGTAACAAGAGCCCCAGGGGCATTAGACCCCGCCGTTTTCCCCTTTCCCTCGGGGTGCAAAATACATTAAGGTCACTCAAGATACGAGCCCAAGTGGTGTAAATTTATGAAGTTGGTGATTTATCGTACCTTTGACGTGTTTACTGCCCCCCGCCATCCCCACGTCTTTTCTGCACCCTTCTCCTTGTGATAACATGAATCCCTAATAGTATGAACACCTTTCCCATCCCTCATTTCCTGGTCATTTACCTGTTCCAGCACTCGCCCAAAAAGAAGGTGATGAAATAGTTTGACCATAGAACGACTCAGTTACGTCACGTTTTTTTTTTAAAACGAACTGACATCTCAGCGTAATTCTAAATTTATTGATAAAGAAAAATAATCCTAAAATCTAAAGGGAACTGTACAAGTCCCGAAAGAAACGTACAAGTCTACTTTTAGGCCATGATTCGATGAATGATTTGGCGAAAAGCAAGGGACTTCCCCGAATCGGCTTCTATGTTCCAGTGATGTAATGTTTACACGTGCCAGGGCAAGTAAGGCGAATTCAATGCCAGCTTCAAAGCTCGCTAGCACCTTCGTCCTTGCTCTCATTGAGGAGAAGTCAACTCCGTTGAATGTCTTGTACTTTGCTACACAAGTTTTCCTAAAGATTTTGGCGAAGCAAAGCAAAACTGCCAAAAAAATGCTTGCATGTCACTGTTGAATTATTCAACTTGGCGAAAGCAAAGACTTCCCCGAATCGGCTTCTGTGTTTCAGTGACGTAATGTTTACGTGCCAGGGCAAGTAAGGTATATTCATGCCAGCTTCAAAGCTCGCTAGCACCCTCGTTCTTGGTTTCATCGAAGGGGTTTTTATGCAATTAAATCGCCAGTAATTTTCTACACCAACGTTCATGATTTTTCTGGCGAATAAACAATAAACGAACGAAGATTACCAGCAAGTATTGTTTTGACCGAGCGGAGGTCTGGGGCAAGTGACCAGCAAAAAAAAGGGGGATTACTAGACCCCGTCCTGACGGCGGGGTAAAAAAAAACGGGTATTACTAGACTCCGTCCTGACGGCTGGGTAAAAATGGGTATTACTAGACCCCGTCCTGACAGCGGGGCAACAAGAAAAGCCCCAGGGGTATTATCCCGCCGTTCCCCCCTGCCCTCGGAGTGTAAAAGATATTATCGTCACTCAAGATACAAGCTCTAGCCTGTGTAGCGAAAGACGCAACAAGTATGTTTGGCCGAGCAAAAACCGGAGGTCTGGGGCAAGTGACCACCTAACGTGTGACGTGTGTGCTGCCCCCCACCCTTCCCACGTCTTTTCTGCACCCTTCTCCTTGTGATAACATGAATCCCTAATAGTGTCAACACTTTTCCTTGGTCATTCACCCGTTCCAGCACTCTCGAAAAAAGAACGTGATGAAATAGCTTGACCATAGCGTGACTCAATTCATTTTTTTTTAAAGAACTGACATCTCAGCGTAATTCTAAATTTATTGATAAAGAAAAATAATCCTAAAATCTAAAGGGAACGGTTATCTACCGAAAAAAGAAATGTACAAGTCTACTTTTAGGCCACGATTCCATGAATGGTTTGGCGAAAGCAAGGGACTTTCCCGAATCGGCTTTTATGTTTCAGTGATATAATGTTTACGTGCCAGGGGAAGGTAGGCGAATTCATGCCAGCTTCAAAGTTCGCTAGCACCTTCGTCCTTGCTCTCATCAAAGAGAAGTCAGCTCCATTGAATGTCTTGTACTTTTCTACACAACCTTCCCTAACGATTTTGGCGAAGCAAAGCAAAACTGCCAAAAAAATGCTTGCATTTGACTGTTGAATTATTCAACTTGGCGAAAGCAAGGGACTTCCCCGAATCGGCGTCTGTGTTTCAGTGATGTAATGTTTACGTGCCAGGGCAAGTTAGGCGAATTCATGCCAGCTTCAAAGCTCGCTAGCACCTTCGTTCTTGCTTTCATCGAAGGGATTTTTATGCCATTAAATCGCCAGTAATTTTCTACACCAACGTTCATGAAAATTCTGGAAAATAAACAATAAACGAACGAAGGTTACCCGCAAGTATTGTTTTGACCGAGCGGAGGTCTGGGGCAAGTGACCACGACGACAAAAAAAACAAGAAAAGCCCCAGGGGCATTGGACCCCGCCGTTTCCCCCCCCCCCCTCGGGGTGCAAATACATTACGGTCACTCAAGATATGTGCCCAAGTGGTATAAAGTTTTGAAGTTGGTGATTTTTCTAACGTTTGACGTGTGTGCTGCCATCCACCACCCCCCCCCCCCCCCAACGTCTTCTCTGCACCCTTCTCCTTGTGATATCATGGATCCCTTATAGTATGAATACCTTTCCCTTCCCTCATTCCTTGGTCATCCACCTGTTCTAGCACTCGCGAAGAAGAACGTGACGAAATAGTTTTGACCATGGCGTGACTTAGTTACGTCAATTTTTTAACGAAATGACATCTCAGCGTAATTCTAAATATTAAACAAGGGCACGGAAATTTAAATAGATTTATTGATGAAGAAAAATTATCCTTAAATCGAAAGGGAACGGTTATCTACTGAAAAATGAAACGTAAAGGTCTACTTTTAGGCCATGATTCGATAAATGCTTTAGCGAAAGCAAAACAATTCCCCGAATCGGCTTCTGTCTTTCAATGACGTAATGTTTACGTGTTACGGCAAGTTTAGGTGAATTCATGCCAGCTTCAAAGCTCGCTAGTACCTTCTTCCTTGCTCTCATCGAAGAGAAGTCAACTCCATTGAATTTCTTGTACTTTGCTACACAACTTTCCCTAAAGATTTTGGTGAAGCAAAGCAAAACTGCCAAAAAAAATGCTTGCATTTTACTGTTGAATTGTTCAACTTGGCGAAAGCGAGGGACTTCCCCGAATCGCCTTTTGTGTTTCAGTTATGTAATGTTTACGTGCCAGGGCAAGTTTGGCGAATTCATGCCAGCTTCAAAGCTCGCTAGCACCTTCGTTCTTGCTTTCATCGAAGGGGTTTTCATGACATTAAATCGCCAGTAATTTTCTACACCAACTTTCATGAAAATTCTGGCGAATTAACGCTAAACGAACCAAGATTACCGGCAAGTATTGTTTTGACCGAGCGGAGGTCTGGGGCAAGTGACCACGACGACAAAAAAAAAAACGGATATTACTAGACCCCGTCCTGACGGCGGGGTAAAAAAAACGGGTATTACTAGACCCCGTCCTGACGGCGGGGTAAAAAACGGGTATTACTAGACCCCGTCCTGACGGCGGGGTAACAAGACAAGCCCCAGGGGTATTGGACCCCGCTGTTTTTCCTCTTCCCCTCGGGGTGCAAAATACATTACGGTCACTCAAGATACGAGCCGAAGTGTTTAAATTTATGAAGTTGGTGATTTCTGGTACCTTTGAGGTGTTTGCTGCCTCCCCCCCGCCCTCCCCACGTCTTTACTGCACCCTTCTCCTTGTGATAACATGAATCCCTAATAGTATGAACACTTTTCCCATCCCTCATTTCTTGGTCATTCACCTGTTCCAGCACTCGCGAAAAAAGAACGTGATGAAATAGTTTGACCATAGCGTGACTCAGGTACTTCACGTTTTTTTTTTAAACGAACTGACATCTCAGCGTAATTCTAAATTTATTGATAAAGAAGAATAATCCTAAAATCTAAAGGGAACTGTTATCTACCGAAAAAAGAAACGTACAAGTCTACTTTTAGGCCATGATTCAATGAATGATTTGGCGAAAGCAAGGGACTTCCCCAAATCGGTTTCTATGTTTCAGTGATGTAATGTTTACGTGCCAGGGCAAGTTATAATTAGGCGAATTCATGCCAGCTTCTATGCTCGCTAGCACGTTCGTCCTTGCTCTCATCGAGGAGAAGTCAAATCCATTGAATTTCTTGTACTTTTGTACAGAACTTTCCCTAAAGATTTTGGCGACGCAAAGCAAAACTGCCAAAAAAATGCTTGCATGTCAGTGTTGAATTATTCAACTTGGCGAAAGCAAGGGAGTTCCCCGAATCGGCTTCTGTGCTTCAGTGATGTAATGTTTACGTGCCAGGGCAAGTTAGGCGAATTCATGTCAGCTTCAAAGCTCGCTAGCACCTCCGTTCTTCCTTTCATCGAAGGGGGTTTTATGCCATTAAATCGCCAGTAATTTTCTACACCAAAGTTGATGAAAATTCTGGCGAATAAACCATAAACGAACGAAGATAACCCGCAAGTATTGTTTTGACCGAGCGGAGGTGAAAAAAAAAAACGGGTAGTACTACACCCCGTCCTGACAGCGGGGTAATGAAAAAAAAAACGGGTATTACTAGACCCCGTCCTGACGGCGGGATAAAAAAACGGGTATTACTAGACCCCGTCCTGACGGCGGGGTAATTATCACAACGAACTATCCTACATTATCGCCGTGGCCTAGCGCGACTGAATTAAGTTCGACCTTTAAAACAACTATAGAGGTAAGGTCGAGCCAAAGCCGGGCTTAATTAATTGAGTTCAGCACGACTTTTGAACCGGTCCTTTGACACACATTAAACCTTGTCTCCTAATCCGTCTGAAAATCCGTTGTCACTTTTAACGCAATAAGTCGCTAGAGACGAACATGGGCTATTAAAATTGTTACTGTAAGCCATACATCTCTAAACAAAGACACAAGAATTATAAAAATATGTAATGTTATATTTCCATGATTTACTAAATAGGTAGGGTAAGCCCGTTGATCAAATAAATTTGTCGGTTCATTCACATATTTTTGTCCGCCCGCATCTCCAAAGGAGAAAATGAAGACATCATTTCTCGTGATTACACCACAGTCATTAACGTGGATGGGTTTTCATGTGGGACGTTAGACCGATAAGGAATCGACGAAATTTACCACATTCAGGGCAAGCGCAGCTTGATCCAAGCTCTTTACTTCCTCGCTTAGATATCGCTAAATTTCTCCACTATGCCTTGTTAACAGATGCCAGAAATGATGCTGAACTTACATTATTTTTTCTTAGGAGCAAGTGCTTGTGCCAAGCTGAATCGGTTTCAGGAAGCCATCACTTGGTGTGATGAGGGACTAGCAGTATCCTTTATTAAAGATTTCTGACTTTTGTGTCATCTTTGAAAACCAGGAACTATTATAATGGTATTTACTCCTGAACTACCTGTCATGAACCCTGTTATTTTTTTTCTTGAACCCTGTTGTTTTTTTCTCTGTGTCATGAACCCTGTTATTTTTTTTCTTTTCCAAAGAGTCCTAGGTAACACATGGGGTCTTGCGGTCCTGCTACCATCGATAAGCTGCTTAGGGGAACCCCAAGGGTTTTTGACCGGTTGAGCTACTTGATTCTCCAAATCCTGATCTTTTCCGAACCAAATTACGTCATTTTCTATTCTCCTTTTCATAGCAATACTGGATTTGAGAACCCATTTGCAACTTTACATGTTACTCGAAGCAGTAAATTGTACTTTAAAATGTATGAGATGATGTTTCCAGTGTGTAAGTAATTTCAGCAATTGCTTGTTAGTTTGGAACCTTTAATCGAACCCACGAACTCGGCGATACCAGTGAGTTGCTCCACCAACTGCTATGAAGCCTTAATGCGTTGGGAGGCATATTAGTGGTGGCATCAGTTTCCTACAACTACCAGAAATCATTTGCTTTCTTCTTTGTTACTTAAATTTTGTAGCCCTAGGGTAAATGTATGTGCAGCACACTCGTATAACAAAACAATGCGAGAACCTGTTTGTTTGCATCACATTTAGGTTACGCGTCTGGGGTAAGCGAAAATCAGTGGCGAGTTCCAGCGTGCACACTTAATTCATTGGCTATTTTGACGCAGTCAACATACGATTCTCAAAGGAGGGAATTGCCTGCTCAAATACTTGCGAAAGGGTTGTATTTTCCCGTGCTGCTAGAATGCAAATTTATCTTCACTGAATGCGATTAATCGATACAACATTAATTAATCGCACACCCTATACGCTTACCCCGAATGCGATACAAATAAACAGGCTGTCGAATTTCCCACCCGTGATAAGAGGGCCAATAACTTTGACTTTGGTTTCAAAACACACCAAAATCAAAGGGCCCCTTGGCCGGACGCTCGTGTCATTTGTGAAGGGTACATGTAAGATCATTGAAAAGGTGGTGTTTTGGATAAGATATTTTGGATAACGAGGACATCATGTGCTCAAACAAGCTATTATTGCAGAGTTCGAATTGCAGAAAATGTCCTGTTGTTCGAGCATTTACAAAATCTAATTTGTAACAGTTTAACAGAAACACTGCTTGTGGTCACTCACAGCTGTCAATCATAATACATGCACTTGCCACGTTATCGGTGAAAATCCACAAGTTTGAGAGCAAAAAAATTTGTTGTTAACGGATAAAAAACGTTTCAAAACCTTTAAAAAAAGAGAAACATGTTTTAAAATCTTTAAAACATCATGAACGTTTTTCGTGTAATATCGTCTGTTCAAATACAATAACGTTTCGTTCATATCAGTATTTTAAAAAAAGGTTATCAACTCCTATTAGATGTCAATGGTTAAAATTTTTGTACGCTTCTTACATAGCAAAACAATATGTTGAACTGTTAACACAGGTAACAATTCTAAACACGTTGATAAAGTATCTAGTGTGAACTTCACAAATCATTTATAATGTTAGTGAATTGAACTCGATTAAAAACAATCTACTATGGTCATCAGCCGTAAACAGTTTTTCACAATCACAAGAAAGAATGTGTCAAATTTATACAACAAAGGCGGAAATTGTTTACAACTCCCGTTAGGAGCAAATCCGACAGACATCGGAGATAAAAAAACAAGATCAGATCTTCGCTCCAGAAAACAAAACATTAAAATCGTTTCCCAAACTGCATAAGTATTTTACGACAAAAGTGTCCACGCTTTTCTAAGTGAAATTACCAAAGGTAAAGAATATTTTCAGGTCAATTTTGTAATGCCATCAGCCAGGATAATAAGAATATGTTCTACAAAAGTTCGCCAATTGACGTCACAGCTGTCTCAAGACATCTCTGCGATAACTGTCACTAAATGTGGAATACTGAAACTGCTTACAATCGTATACTTGGATTTTGCCTTGATTTTTGGCTGTGCATTCAATTAGTGAACTAAATCGAACGGAGTAGGCGACATAAATATTAAATATTCAAGACTGAATTGATGGCGCTAAGCGGAGCTGTTTGAGCTGTAGCTGGCTATAAGATGTCGCTTACACTGCTAACTGCATCAACGAATTGCTGAATGGAAAAAATAAAACTCACATACATAACGGGTAGCCTTTGGGACAAAACCGTGAAACCAGTAAGACCGAACCGTACCGGATTTGGTGAGTTTTCGCTCATGTTCAGTCAGATATTAAATGATGATCATGATACTTCGACTGCTTGAATTTGTTGCTTTCCAAACGTATGTATCATGTTTTGGATTCTGTAAGCTTATTGTTAGGCTAGATAAATTGCTCAATCTAAATCATTTTGAAGACGAAATAAATGTCAGCCGGCTTTGTCAGGCCAATTTTTAGACTACCTAGACAATGCTCTATTCACCATTGACCTAAACTGAAAATAACGCCATGTCAAAGTATGTTAAGTCTAACTTTAAACCTAATAAAGCCTCATTAATTTAAGATTTGACTTCGTTAACCTAGCAAATTCGATGTTAGGCTTTTGTTATGTTTGTTTAAGGTCTCAGATCATTAAATCAGGCTACAGTTGGGGGCCTGCACAAGGTTTTGTCAGGGTAGGCATTTTCGGGCCACAACTAAGCATAAGATTTGACTTCGTTAACCTAACAAATTCGATGTTAGGCCTTTGTTACGTTTGTTTAAGGTCTCAGATCACTAAATCAGGTTACAGTTAGGGGCCTGAATAAGTTTTTGTTAGGCTAGGCATTTTCGGGCCACAACTAAGCATAATTCAAAAAAACCTTTTCCTCCGAATCAACCCGTTTCTACAAAATTTCACAATTGTCGGATTTAATACTATAACTGAATAAAAATTATGTTACTCACCCTATATCACTCAAAATTGAGCACGGATTCTAACTAAAACACCAACATCCGGTATGACTATATTCTTACCGACCTCTTAAAAATACTTTCAGCGCTAAAACCGCCCTCTCACCATATACACTTACGTAATCTTGAACAAGCAATTCAAACATATTTTAACAGCTTATCTCCCACATCTAGAAATCTTCAAATACTTCACGTGCTCAGTAGCACAAATATGACATTTTTTGCTCTTTTTTTCCCTCCTCTACACTCGAAACATTACTTTTCACCCTGTTGTTATAAACTTGACTTACTTGCACCATAAATGTGTTCCTGTTGTATCACTTGTTGACTATTGTTTATTGCTAACAGAACAAAATTGCGCATTACATTCATATTTCTACCTTCTAAGAATGGTTTACACAGGAATGTACTATTCCTTTAACATAACTCATCGTGTCTTCATGACAACACGAGCATAAAAAGGATAGTTTAAACTTTTTCTTTGTCAATTTTAAGGAAGCCACTACACATCCCACGTGGTCTTATAGACGGGGTAAATTTACGGAAGAAGATAGCAGGTCGGGAGTCCAAGAGGTGCGTGGTCGCTAGTGGCACTAACTGAGTGATCTGATTAACGACATGTCCAAATAGCTTTTGTTTTAGGAACAAAAAAGAAGCCGTGATAAAGAGGTGGTTGTATCAACGGGGTGATTTTAAGTCGAGTTCCACTGTATTATTCTCGTAAAACAAAAACATTCCTCAAACCTCATTTGCATTTAATCCACTAAAACTCATGACTTTGTGGACATTTGTCGAAAATCTCTCAAACTTGGAAACCATTTAAAACTTGATGCCCTCAGTTTTAGGTTTTGGTATCGAACGTTTGCGTCAAGGTTAAAAATCTTTAGAGTAAAATGGGGTACGTAAAACAAAAAAGTGTGCCTATATTAAGTAGGAATCCTGCAATTGACGAAAATAGGTCACATGACTTAAATGTAAATGACAGACACCATCGTCCAAAGCTAATTCATTACAAGCTCTTATGATGTGAATGACACCCAAAAAGATTTAATCCTATTTCATTATAATGTACCTCATTTTACTCTGAAGATTTTTACCGTTAATAACCCTTTACTGGTCGCTTGACGCAAAAGTGTGGCACTTTAAGTCAAAGCTGAGTCAACGTCATCAAGTTGGCAAGTTCAAGGGTTTGTCGGCAAATTCCTTCAAAGTTGTGATTTTACAGAGATTTTATTCAAATTAGGCTCAAACCATGCCACAAGTGGCCTGAGTTTGAGAATACGTGTTCCCGAATGTTCGTTGTGTTTTATGACGAAATAAAACATCCCTTCTTTAATTGTTAAATAATTTTTGCTTTTGACTTGTTATAAAAATTGACTTGTGGAAGATTGACGAGAGTAATAAGAAATTGTTGGAACTGAGAAGCAGGTCTGCCAAAGAACAAAACAAGCTACATGATACAGTCAGAAAAAAAGCGAAGGATCAGGAAGAAACTCAAATGGTAAGTGTGACACAAACACTCAACAAGCAATGTTCAAAAATAGACAAAATTGCTTCACTAACCGGTGAGAATTACGAAAAATTTGCTTGGATCATCATGTAAATGATATATTTTTATTCGATCATTCGAAATGAATCTAAATTTTACTGAGTTTACTGACTAGCTGAAAGTTGAGCTAACGGTAGTAGATCGAATAACTTTTTTGTCACAAGAATTGCGAATGGTTGCAATGAAACTACAAGGTGATATGTTCTAAATGCACATGTTTCTATATGCAATATGTTCAGAAACGCGTGATGATGAAAAAACTTTTTCCCATCGCAATTTATTAAACCAAAGAATCAGCAAAGCAAAGAGCAAGAACAACCGGCATAAATATGTGATAAAAACTAGTTACGTTTGTGTCCCACAGAAAAATTATATCTCTCTACACAAAACTGGCTCAGACGTACAGGATAGCACTGTGAAGACAGACACATCTGAAAATCTTGGAAATATCATCAGAGAATTTGAAAAAATCATAGGCTACCTTCCAGTAAGGGGAGACAGAGGGACACAAGGAATGGCGTATCTTGGCACCTTGTATCACAGTCTCGGAGATTTCAAGAAAGCCGTAGACTACCATGAACGTCACCTAAAAACTGCAAAAGAAGTGGGAGACAGGTCTGGAGAGGGAATGGCATATAGTAATCTTGGCATCGCTTATGACAGTCTTGGAGATTTTAAGAAAGCCGTAGACTACCATGAACAGCACCTAAAAATTGCAAAAGAAGTGGGAGACAAGTCAGGAGAGGGAACGGCGTATGGTAATCTTGGCAATGCTTATCACAGTCTCGGAGATTTCAAGAAAGCCATAGACTACTATGAAAGTTGCCTGAAAATTGCAAAAGAAGTAGGAGACAGGTCAGGAGAGGGGAAGGCGTATGGTGCTCTTGGCAACGCTTATTTCAGTCTCGGAGATTTCAAAAAAGCCATAGACTACCATGAATGTCACACCAAAATTGCAAGAGAAGTGGGAGACAGGTCAGGAGAGGGAATAGCATATGGTAACCTTGGCAACGCCTATCGCAGTCTCGGAGATTTCAAGAAAGCCATAGACTACCATGAACGTCACTTAAAAATTGCAAAAGAAGTGGGAGACAGGTTAGGAGAGGGAAAGGCGTATGGTAATCTTGGCAACACTTATAACAGTCTCGGAAATTTCAAGAAAGCCATCAACTACACTGAACGTTGCCGAAAAATTGCAAAAGAAGTGGGAGACAGGTCAGGAGAGGGAACGGCGTATGCTAATCTTGGCAACGCTTATTACAGTCTCGGAGATTTCAAGAAAGCCATAGACTACCATGAATGTCACCTCAAAATTGCAAAGGAAGTGGAAGCAAGGTCACGAGAGGGAATGGCTTATGGTAGTCTTGGCAGCGCATATCACAGTCTCGGAGATTTCAAGAAAGCCATAAGCTACCACGAACATTACCTAGAAATTGCAAAAGAAGTGGGAACCAGGTCAGGAGAGGGAGGGGCGTATGGTAATCTTGGCAATGCTTATTACAGTCTTGGGGAATTCAAGAAAGCCATAGATTACCATGAAAGTTGCCTAAAAATTGCAAAAGAAGTGGGAGACAGGTCAGGAGAGGGAAAGACGTATGGTAATCTTGGCAATGCTTATCACAGTCTCGGAGATTTCAAGATAGCCAGAGACCACTATGAAAGTGGTCTAAAAGTTGCAAAGGAAGTGGGAAACGACGTTGATATTGCTAATTCGTTTCATAACCTCGGTAACCACTTGAAATCCCTGGGCGTTTTTCAGGGGGCTCTTGATTGTTTTATTCATAGTGTAGCAAAGTTTAATGAAGTTAGGCGTCGTCTTGAGTTTGATGATCACTATAAAATCAGCTTACGTAATGTGCACCAGAGGGCGTACGTTAGTTTGTGGCGTTTGTTGGTAAAACAAGGTAAGGTTTTAGAGGGGTTGTTTTCTGCTGAACAAGCACGTGCACAGGCTCTAAAGGATCTTATGGAGTTGAAGTATTCCCCTGCAAAAGACCAAGTGGGGTCAGGTACAGAGATAGCTACTATGCGTGACATATTAAGTTTCTTTCCTTCAAATACAGTTTTCATAGCGATTGGAGAGCAAGAAGTAATTGTCTGGACTTGCCAGAAAGGACATGATGTTCAGTTAAGAAGAAAACAGATCAGCAATGATAATGATACCTACACTTTCCTTCAGTCTTTGATGGAGGCTACGTGTCAGGAAATTGGTACAAGAAGTGGTATCAAATGCGAAGATCGTTCCTTGGATATGGTAAGAGATGAAAACCTTGCATATGAGAGATCCCCTCCAGATGAGAAACACAACCAGTCCTTAATATTTAAGAAAGGTGCTTTAAGTACATGGTATGACACTATCATAGAACCTCTCCAAGACTTGTTGCTTGATGGTGAACTTGTATTTGTTCCCGAGGGTCCAGTGTGTCTAGCTCCCTTTGCTGCATTCACGGACTCGAATTCAAAGTACCTTTGTGAGTCTTTCAAAACCCGGGTGATTCCCTCCCTGACCAGTTTAAAATTGATCGCGGAATGTCCAGCCGATTATCACAGTAACACTGGGGCCCTTCTTGTGGGTGATCCGTGGGTACAAGATGTTACTTATCAAGAGGTAAGGCTACAGCAACTGCCATTCGCCAGAAAAGAAGTACAAATGATTGGAGAAATACTTCATACTGTGCCCCTCATTGGAACAGGGGCAACAAAGGGTGAAGTGTTGAAACAAATCTCATCGGTTGCCCTGGTGCATATTGCAGCGCATGGCCGGATGGAAACAGGAGAGATTGCCTTGGCACCAAACCCAGCACCTGCATCCGGGATACCTGGCGAGGAAGATTTCATCTTAACAATGACAGATGTGTTAAATGTTCAGATAAGAGCAAGACTGGTTGTGTTGAGTTGCTGTCATAGCGCTCGTGGAGAGATTAACGCTGAGGGTGTGGTTGGCATAGCACGGGCATTTTTGGGTGCCGGTGCTCAGTCGGTTTTGGTGTCATTGTGGGCGATTGATGATGAAGCAACTTTGGAGTTCATGAAAGTTTTTTACCTTCACCTGGTGAAAGGAAGAAGTGCCAGCGAGTCTCTGAACCAAGCCATGAAATACATGAGAGAATCTGACCAGTTTAGTGCAGTGAAGTACTGGGCTCCGTTTGTACTCATTGGTGATGACGTCACCTTGGAGTTTGGTGAACACAAACAATAGGATCGCACCGTAAGTAGAGCCATGTTAGGAGTTATTGAAGGCCATGGCCTGGATATTCAAAGCAGTATTAGGCTAATCCAGGTTTAATAT
>OZ034971.1:13739678-13824678 GCA_964030785.1 Siderastrea siderea
CAACTGATTCTGGAATACTGTTAAAAAGGGAAAGATAAGAAAATATTGAGAGACTACTCCTGGATTGGCGCCAATCAACATTTGAACATCCCGGCCCAGAAAATTCGCTCCTCAGCAAGAGTTTTTTTCTCCCATTAATCAGCGACATCAATGTTTAGAGTACTAAAACACAATAAGGATAAGTTGCATAGAACTTTTAATTGCATGAATATAACTTACCGTGGGAATGGCGAAATTATTGCGAAGCAGGTTCGTACCATGCTGCTTGTGTAGCAGAATGTCTGCCGGCGTTGTTTAGCACGTCAAGCCTTTGCATTTAATATTTTGGAATGACACGCGTTGCCTTGTATTTAAGGTATTTTGTTTTTTGAATTAAATTAAATACTCGACATGAATTTGACAACATACTACTAACTGTAAATGGTTTGAACCCAGGAGTCATATCATAATTCGGTAAATTGTGATCGTCCGGGTGAGTGTAGTCCTGAGAAGGACTGTTTGAGGTGACATTGACTGACGTTTCGAGAGTCAAGTGAACTGTGAATCGTCAGTAGATGTTATAAGTCTCTGGTCGTTGTCCTGATTGGTCGACGATCTCGTGATGTTATTGGTCGTCTGTCAGTTAAGCCGTGATGTTATTGGCTGTGAAGACTGTAAACGTGATTGGTGCGTTTCGATCCGTCTTTTGTTAGTCAAATGTCCGTTGGTCTATTGTTAGTCAAATAAGTCGGTTTGTCTATTGTTTGTCTGTCTTGTTATTGTCGGCAATCAGTCGTTTGTAAGGTGCAGGTAGCTGTTGGCAACGGTTCAGGGGTGTTTGTTCTAAGTTAGTAAGCCAACACTATACTGACTATTGCCGACAGACGAGCTAACAAAACAGCTGAACAGCACCGCACTAAAACTCAACTAAAACTGACGCGACTACAACGTACTAAAGACAAAAAACGACAAAAACCAGACGACAACTGGGTCAGGAATATTTCTTCCCGTCCCTTAGACAAGACTGAAACACAGGTACTCTCTTACGGACTCAAACACTCAGTGACGCCTAAACGTATCCAACCGAGGCCATTGTATCCAGTGTTGAGGCGGTTCTGTCCCGTCAGAGGGAGCTTTCAGAATCAGCCAAGGATAACATCAGAAGTAGAATAGCTTCTACTATACAATCAGCCTCTCTACCTGACAGTAACTTGACTAAAGACGAACGACAAGCACTAAAACGACTGAAAACCGACGAAAACATTGTCATACTCCCCGCTGACAAAGGACGAGTGACTGTTGTTATGGACAAGACAGACTATTACGACAAAATGGACGCACTTGTTAACGACAAACAGACCTACCAAGTACTTAAACGAGACCCGACGCCAGCACTTCAACGCAAACTTAACAACAAACTACTTGACCTCAAGAAAACTGACGCTATTGACATTCAACGCTACAACAGACTGAGGTGTCGTGTACCACAACCACCGAAACTTTACGGACTACCGAAACTGCACAAACCTAACATACCCATGCGACCTATAGTCTCATTCTGTGGGTCCCCGACTTACCAACTGTCCAAATACTTGACTACCGTACTGAAACCTTTGACCGACGAATCACGACACAAACTACAGTCGACTGAGAACTTTATTGACGCAATCAAGACAGTACAAGTACCTGACGACTACAAACTAGTGTCTTTTGATGTGAAATCACTGTTCACCAGTATTCCACTTCAACTGGCTCTAGACTGCACTGAGACCGCCATCAACAACTCTACTATGGAACTACCGCTACCTACAGACGACTTAATGGACTTACTGAACCTTTGTCTTACTTCTACGTATTTTCAGTACAACGGCAAGCACTACAAACAGTTGCACGGAACAGCTATGGGCTCACCAGTTTCCGTTGTTGTTGCAGAAATCGTTATGCAAAACATCGAGGAACGAGCCCTCGCAACTTACAAACGAACACTACCACTCCGGCTACGTTACGTTGACGATACCTTTACAGCCGTACACAAAGACGAAATCGACGATTTTCACGAACACCTCAACGGACAAAACGCCGACATACAGTTTACCAAGGAGATCGAGGAAAATGGTAAAATACCTTTTCTAGACTGCTTAGCTACCCGCGACAATAACGAATTACGGACGACAATTTACAGAAAACCGACACATACCGACAGACTACTCGACCAATCATCTTACAACCCAACTTCTCACAAAGCTACGACTATACGGACCCTGACAAGACGCGCGCAACTAGTTTGTGACTCACCTGACAGCTTAACGGACGAAAACAAGTACTTAGACAACGTTTTCAACAAGAACAATTACAACCGGGACTTTATTAGACACAACACTTACAGAAACTCCGAACCAAACGCTACGAACACTAACGCGACACCTGTCACTACTGCAACCATACCTTACATCAAAGGGACTTCTGAAACTATCGCACGAATCCTACAACCCTACAACATCCGCGTTGCTCACAAACCTATCACTACTTTACGACAGCTACTGACGAACGTTAAAGACAAAGACGAACCGAGCGACAGACGGGGAGCGGTTTACAAAATCAAATGCTGCTACTGCCAGGCCACTTACATTGGTGAGACCGGCAGAAATCTGAACGTCCGACTGACTGAACACAAACGAGCGACTAGAAATGGTGATATCAACAATCACATTGCTGAGCACCATTTAAAAACAAACCACAGAATCGACTGGGACTCTGCTGAATGCGTTACCTACAGTACGGACTACTACCAACGAATTACTCTGGAAAGCTGGGTTACTAACTTAGAACAAACACCCCTGAACCGTTGCCAACAGCTACCTGCACCTTACAAACGACTGATTGCCGACAATAACAAGACAGACAAACAATAGACAAACCGACTTATTTGACTAACAATAGACCAACGGACATTTGACTAACAAAAGACGGATCGAAACGCACCAATCACGTTTACAGTCTTCACAGCCAATAACATCACGGCTTAACTGACAGACGACCAATAACATCACGAGATCGTCGACCAATCAGGACAACGACCAGAGACTTATAACATCTACTGACGATTCACAGTTCACTTGACTCTGATGATGACTTCCGCTCAGGTTGTCGAAACGTCAGTCAATGTCACCTCAAACAGTCCTTCTCAGGACTACACTCACCCGGACGATCACAATTTACCGAATTATGATACTACTAACTGGTGGCCATCAAAACTTGAGATTAGCAGGCTGAAGGCCCGATGTTTGTATTGTGAAATTAAAAAAAAAAGTCAAAAAGTTTCACTATAACATCATCTTGCAATGTTAGAGTGCTTGAGGCGGCGTATGTTATGACACTGGCAAATCTTCTCTCTATTTGAAAACTGCGAGAAGTTTTCAAGTGCTGTTGAAACTTACCTTTTTTGTTGTTCTTTTAGCTCCAAAACAAGGAATTTTGATTTAGTGAAGAAGCGTGAGTATCACACAAACTCCCCACAAGACGGATATGCCTTCATGCTAGACAGGGAAATCTTTTGGAATCTTAACCTACCATCATCGTTGAGACGATGGTGGGTTTGGACCAGTTATCAGTGAAATGAAGTCTGCTCAACAGATCTGTTCAATTTAATGTAGCACTCGTAATTATGACTAGGGATTTATGATTCATCAGTCGTGCACCATTTTATTTCCGTATTTCTTACACTCAAATGCGTGCTCGTTGAAGGACTTGGCTCTTCTCACTTTCAATTTGTATTTGCGTTTTACACGTGGACGTTTTTTCCATGTAAAGGAGTAAACTCTGCATTACAGCAGAAAGTTTAGCTACTCTATTCCCAAGCGTTTTAAAACAATTGTAACAAACAATATTGCATACAATTAGCTAGCTCCAAAAAAAAAAAAGATTTGAAGAGATGAGTTTGAATTTCGCAGGTTTGCAGGCATTAGTGAAATATGAATTGGTCATGCACGTTGTGATAATTTGTACAAACTTGTAACCCAAATGTGTTGCTGTAAACGTTATTTGTTAACATCCCTTCGTTTAAGCGATAACAAAAGCAAAACATCAAAAATTAGTGAAAGTTAAATTTAAGCTATTGTATTTTTCACTTTTGACTGACAAATGAGCCATGGTCTTCCCTGGGAATCACCCTTCTATAGTGCACCTTCGTATTTAAGCCGGTAATAATACCTATTTTTCACATAAGAGAATTACTGATATTTTTAGTAAGCTATTGATACCGAAATTCGATTTACTTACCATTTTTGTATAGAACTGTGAAGAACAATTGTTGATAGAACACACACAATGACTTTTAGCGAAGCGTTGAATTTAAAACTTTCATGATTATCAAAACAATTTATGGAAAAATGTAACTTGGGTTCCTTTTTGAAAGTTTGTTCAGTGTTTAGTTGAATTTACTATTTGTGTATACCTATATTAAACAAACTGGAAGTGCCGGTAAAAAGTTCAGTTCATGATATAAAACGTAAGAAGTCATGTATTTAGAATGAATAAATACTGATATAACCTACCAATTTTAAAAGTTCAGTTAAAAATTCAGTTAATTCTATTTCAATCAATTCAGTCTAATTCATTCAGTTGTTTTATGCTACAAAGAACATGGTACTTTAGCCCTAAATTCATTGGTGGATAAACATTGTTCATTGTAGGTTGTTTAGTGATCTTTCAGTTTTAATAAAGGTAGAGTTATTCAGTGTAATTTAGCGTGCAGATAATTCTTTTCGTACTTTTAAGTTGTAATACAATTCCTATTATAATACGTAATTGTTTTCAGGAAAAGTAACAAGTTGTGAGAGACGTATGAATTATACACTAGACGAAAAATTGCTGGGAGCTCATTTCACAGATGCTTATGTCAAATTCACTGTCTAAATGTTGGGCAAAATGTTAAATGCCGCATTTGCACTATTGTTTGTACTCAGTATGTCAATGTCGGGCAAAAGCGGCCATTACCCACTCTTCTCACTTTTACACCGTTTTTAAATATTTAAAATTTGTATAACATTATTTTTCTGCTCCAGACAAATTCGAGTAAATCTATGCCTACGTACCCACCTCTCCCAAGACTAAGGGAAGAGTTATTGTGTCACGAAATATCCCCGTTACAAATATTCAAAGACACCTTCCCACCCCTCTTCTCTTGGGATGTGACCTTGTCAACGGTTACCCAGCCTTCCCAAGTCCAAATTTGTGACGTCACGAGAGTTTCGAAGTGCTGCCACCAAGGATATCCAAATAGTCGCCTCCTCGTCCCCCACATCTTAAGATTCGAACTTACGAGCATGTGATGACATTTAGTCAGCAGACACCCCCTGAAGCCTCGGTCGAGGCTCTGTGTAAGCCTCATTTAGTGTCTTAATCACTGATCTTCAAATAGAAGATTCCCCGCCAAAACCTGCTTTAACGGATGTGAGCCCACGAGCATATGATGTCATTTGGTCAGCAATTACACACTCCTTCCAAGATATTCTCAGTGACTAGAAAGGATAAAATTACAATTAACGGACACCACGGAATTCAGTTTTTCTTTTCAGTGGGCTGTAGAAAAATCAGGAACGTTAAAAGATACCTCGTAAAATTTTGCGCGCGATTGAGCAAAGCTGCATGCGATTTCAGCAGATGTTATCCTGAGATTTTCTTTTCAGTGGGCTGTAGAAAATCACGAAGGTTGAAAGATATCTCGTAAAAAAATTTTGCGGGCGACTGAGCAATGTTGTATGCGTGACGAGTCACGTGAACTGATGCACGACCCATTTGTTTCCTGTCTTACATCATCTTAGCGAATGTACGACAGACTTTCGGTGTTCGTGATTTTCGTTTATAGGAGCTCCGCTGTTAGGCTAACCTAGCTTATATATTATGCCATACCCAAAAACGATAAATAAAGGTGCTTAAGAAATCTTTTAATATTTTTACAATCTCGTCAGAAACCGCCCACTATTAAGCCACGTTCAATATATTAAAATTCTACGTAAGCGTTCTATCTCAAAATATTATCGTGTGGTTCAAACGAAAAGCTTTGCTACCCTGTGCGATGTGGATTTCTATGTACATTAAGTTTTAAGCCATTCCCAACGAAAAAAAAACAATACTTAGCAGAACCGTAACAATTTACCACTAAAGCAAAGTTCAAACGTCGAACTTTACATGTACGGAACCCAACTGAACCAAATCAAATAAGCAACAAAAATATCTTTTGCTCAGGTACATGAAAAGTTCGACGTTTGAGGAAGGCTTAAAGTACACAAAGAATTGCCCCAGAAATTCTGCTGTGATGACGTAGCACAACCTACGTGTCACGTCTGATTAAAATTAGCATTGAACAATTAATTAGCAACCAATCAGAAGTATTATCCGCATTTTACGAGTAACACCCTAGGATAGAGCGTTTTCACTCACGTGACTAGCACTATGTAAATCTATTGGAGCAAAAGGAAGTATTTACATAAGAAAGGACTTCAACTCCCACAGGATTGGTTTGGTACACCAATATGGCCGCCGTTTCATTGTTTTTGGTACACCAATATGGCCGCCGTGACGTCATATGAAAACGCTCTATAGGATTGCGTGATTCTCGGAATTTTGGTCCCTCGTCCTTGCTATCCCTATTTTAGGCTTACCACTGAGTGATCACAAGGAAACTCTTTGTGTCTTTACTCAGACGTCGTTGACATTACGAAACGAGGTTTCTTCTATTCTAGGTTCAACTGGCAACTCTATATGGCTTACTCAACGAAATATTGCACCAACATTGAACGTCGACAAGAAAGAAACCTACAATGTCTAGTCATTTTCGTAATAAATAATGTCATTAGGTTGAAATCGGTAAACTGTTCAATTAAATATAGGATTCTAGGACAAAAGGTTTCGCTTGAAGGAATTTTGCTCTTTCACGTGTGGTTACGCTGTACAAATTAAACTACAATCAAAATGACTGCCTTGGATTTGACATAACGGCTAAATTCGGATGTATGTGCTTTGCATGAGTGACATTTCCCAAAGTATTATTCACAACAAGTTTCAAATCGTTAAGCTACAAGATTGTGCATGCACTGCTCTCGCTTGTATTCCCTCTCTCTGATTGGCTGCTTCTCCCTCCAACCGGTAGGGCCTGGGTAGAAGCAGCTTGAGTATTACCATTTGCGTCTCCAATGATGGCTCGTACGTCACTTATCTAGAAACAAGAATTTGCGCTATGTTGGACCACACTATATCAATACAGCGGTTTGCGATGGAGGGTTTTGGATTTGATAAGATATTGCACAATAAGGAATCAAAACCAAGCTGAATTGTTTGTTTGCTTCTTCAAAGAATCAATGACAAAACACTAGCCCCGACCCACACTTATGAGTTTTCAAAAGTCTCTGTTTTCATCTGCTTGAAAAAGTGGGAAAATATTTTAGTCCACGAAAACGTTTTCGCCTCGCTTTCACAATTCCACACCAAAGCGTTTTCGTTTCGTTTTGGTTTTCTTCTGCATACAAAAGACAATCGAAAACGATGTCAGCGGTCTTAGAAGTCTCCAACTTTGAAACCGTTTTTTAAAGCCTCCATTTTCAAAAACGTTTTTGATCGCGTTTTTGATCGTTTTAGTGTGGATGATGAACACGTGTTATCCCGCACATATTTTTCCGTGCTTTACGATCAAACACTCTGTAACTTCACTTTAACACTGTCCTGGAAGTCATTAAAACGTACCTACCTCTAACGTAGTTTTGCCGGCTTGCTGTTGCTTGTGACACATCTTACGAAGCTGATTCATTATGTCCTGAAGCCGTTTATTTTACTTCTAACGTCGCCATCTCTGCCATGTTTTTCACCACATCTGGATTTAGTGAAAGCTACAGAGGAAAGCAGAAAACATTTGATGTAACTCAGTTTTACCATTACACATTGACAACTTCACCAGGATCGATCAAAGTTAAGGGGATTTCTTGTTTTTGCTATCACCAAATTACATAGAACGAGATAAAAAGACACAAACAATACTCACTCAAAAACAGAATACAACAGCTAATAACAAGCAACACTTGGAAATCCAGACTCTACATACTTCTAAAACAACAGCCTTTTTAAGCAGCAGCCATCTGATTATACTGGCAATGTCGGATCACACCACAAAGCAAAGCTATGCTTACGGTTTGTTTCTTGGTTTCCGCTCTTATTATTGCCTTGGTATATTTTCCCTTTTTGGCCGCCACGTTGACTGGTTTCTTGTCGCCGACTTGCTTGCCCCAAAGCTGAACAATCACCGACTTCTGATTTACAATCAACACTGCATGAATACAGTTTAAGAATTGCTTACCTCGGGTGGACACTGACCGAAGGAAACTCTCCTCTCCTTGTTAAACGCAAGATTTCTTGTTCCAGATATCACTTTTGTCTTAATGTCAGCTTGAAGGTACATTGAGTATTTACTGCACACGTCTGGAGAAAACAAAAAAAAGCAAACAGTTTTAACCAGCAGAATTATGACACAATTATAGTCCATCACCAAGGATAGCACCCATTTTAGTTCGATGCCATACCAACTACGATATACCGGGTAAATATCGCGATACCACCAGTAAACCAATACTATGACGTCATCACCCCATCAGTGACAACAAAGACGATTGGAGACGAGTCAGGGATTTTGCGGTGCTAAGAAAATATGCTGCAATGGATTACAGCCAAAGCTTGTCATGCAGAAGAGTTATAAACTTTTGATTACACATTAAAGATAATTATTGTTTGGAACAATAAAAAATATGCAGTGTTTACCTTATATCGCTTAGGAATTCCCTTTGCGCTCTGCACGCGGACAACAAAATCCAGTTTCTTTCCTTCCTGCAGAAAGGAACGATCAAAGCAATGATCCTACAGAAACAATACCATAAAACTAAGATTTGTAACGCCCCTTCCACTAAAACGAGAACTCAATCAACGCTTGACTTTAAGCGAGGGGTCAAGGAAGCTCAACAGAAAACGTACTGTAAGCCACTGAAGTGAACGGCCAAAGTGAAACCTTTCAAATTGCTAAAATTGTTGTTTAGAGCCTCAACGACGACAAAACAGAACAGTTGAGGTAAGTTAACGTTTATTTTGAAATTGATTAATAATTGTTCACCGAAGTGGAGGTAAATAGCAGATAATAATTGGTTTATACTAAACGTCACTGTGACAACGTTTGGTGGATTTCAATCCATTTTGTTTGATTCTATTTTTGAGTGCTCCGTAAGTTTCTGTCGCTATTGTGATTGACGGTAGCGTAAAACACAAACGCCAGGAATTGTCAATGAGAGGGGTCCAAATTACGACTTGTATTTGATTCTTCAGAAGCCAAAGAATGTTAACTCAGATTTCGCAAATTTACAATAAATATACCTTATTAGATGTTTCGGCTTGAAGTATCGTCGTATATTTTTACGAGTTGTCTTTATTTTCCAACTTGACCTTTTTCAGTAATTTGAAAGAAAACTGCAAGTCTAAAAGATGAGCGCGCGCACCGTACTGTACAATAACCAATTTTACAATATCGTGGGATATTTGTACTAGTTTCGCGCGCTTTTTGTACAATAACTAATACACTTGGATAATAACGATTGATACTCATATAAATGTGATGGTGAATTTTTGACAATGATGTTTTATTCAGTTAGTGACACAGGCGACCCGGAATAAATCCGAGTTCTTCCAACAGGAGTCGAACCAATGACCTTCTGGTTACTAGTACAGATGCTCTACCACTGAGCTACAGGAGACTTGTGGGTCGGAGCTAAGGCCATTAAACTAGGTTCATGTGACAAACGTCCTGCATACTGCCAGGACTGAAATGTCGATAGGTGGCATATTCGCAATGATGTTAATGTAATAGTGAATTTTAAGCCTGGTGAACATGAACCTCGGAGGGTAGCCGATTTCTCATCCCCTGAAGTCAGTTACACTGAGCTTCTCCCCCATGGCAACCTAAAGAATAGAAAGCATCATGAAAATATTTTTTCAAACTGTGAAAGATAATGTTGAAAAGCAGAAGGTGAATGCAAAGCCAGAATTCCTAAAAGCTTCTGAAGCTTTTTCCAAGGAACCTATCAAAGCTTTTACTGCTGTGGAATGCACATAGGGTATCGTTCTTTTCTTAAGCAAGGATTACAATTACAAAGTAACCTAAACAACGGCCACTATTGAAAAGCCATGTTATTTTGTCTTATTTGCCATTTACTCCTTTGCTGAATTAACCTACAGATTGAGGCCGTCACGGAGCTAGAAATTTTATACGGGACGACTTGAATTGAGATGCGACATGAGCCAGTATTACCAGCGCGGTTTGCATAAGACGCAAAGATTTCGTGATAAATGGTTTTGAAAGGCGGCTCAAGGTTGAGGTAATGGATTGGATTTGTATCCAAGAGGATTTTAAAGAAAAGAATTGGCAAAAGAATTACCAGACTGGTAGGGTTGAAACCGTCTTGTCTTCTGTATTTCTCCAAAGATTTGTGCGACAAACATGGTGTAGGCTACCCGACTACCTTATTCTCACTAAATTTTGCGAGTATTAAATTTCGCGAAAAATCAAGGGCCGTATTTTGCGAGTATTAAATTTCGCGACTTTGAGAGGAAATTAGAATTGGAGTGTATTAAATTTCCCCATTTTTTCTATTCTTCAATATGTAGCTTTGTCTTCATAACTGTAACATCATAATTAATATGATCAAAACAAGCAAACAGAACAAGCTAAACATAACAAAGCATAAGGTATTCCACAGTCTAAATACCCGAAAGCGGCAGATGACAGTTCAGACAGCGAGAGTGATGCAGTGGAACATAACTGATGGACAAAATCAAACAAAACAACTCCTAAACATGAAGCTGAGGCATGTTGGAATAACTGTAATAACAGTAATAAAGCAACAGCGCGAATTTCATTATTTTATTGATATTATATAGCATTAAATTTCCCGATTTTAATCTTCGCGTGTCCTATATTTCACGAGTATTAAATTTTGCGATATTTTCAAAATCGCGAAATTTAGTATCCGCGAAATTTAGTACTCGCGAAATTAAGTGAGATTAAGGCATCAAATATTACAAATTTGGCACGTTAGTGGTTGCACCATGAGCTATAAGAAACATGGAGATCGAGGTCTCCCGAAAGTTGTTTCAAAGAAAAAAGCGCTGAAAGATGTCGAAACTTCATTAAACTTATCACCTTACTGTCAGCTCTGTTGTCCTGTGTCTTTGATTCCTCCCTGTTTCTCCCCTATTCTTCGGTGAATTTGATCGCAGTTTCTTAACCGCCCGCCATTTTGAAAAACCGCTCATTCCCAGTTCTACGCAGCTCCCAAAGATCTCCCAAGAGAGACTAGGTAAGCTATCTTTGCCATGTTATGGTTACAAGCTGGTAAGAAGGTTGCACGACGGACTTTCACATATCGGAGGTCGCCGTGCAACGGATTAAAAATTTTTTTATTCCAATTAAGTTTTGTCGGGGTCCTGGAAAACGCTTTTTGCTCTTACCAGCTGAAGACGAATTTGAAAACAATAGATTGGCCAATGGCACAAAGCAACAGCGCGAATTTCATTATTTTATTGATATTATATAGCATTAAATTTCGCGATTTTAATCTTCGCGTGTCCTATATTTCAAGATTAAAATCGCGAAATTTAATGCTATATAATATCAATAAAATAATGAAATTCGCGCTGTTGCTTTGTTGCTTTGTGCCATTGGCCAATCTATTGTTTTTCAAATTCCTATATTTCAAAGCTACGATTGGCCAATGGCACAAATCTCCTAGAAACGGCCCCAACACTTTCCACCCAGTGTTTCTAAGGCCTTCGGGAGGTTTTCTAGTAAGCTTCGTAGAACTGGGAATGAGTGGGTTTTTTTAAATGGCGGGCGATTAAGCAACTGCGATCGAATTCACCTAAGAATTGGGGAGAAACAGGGAGAAATCAAAGACACAGGACAACTGAGCTGACGGTATGGTGATTATTTTAGACGAAGTTTCGACATCTTTCAGCGCTGTTTCCTTGAAACAACTTTCGGTGAGACCTCGTCCTTCATGTTTCTTATAGCTCATGGACAGAACAGAGTAAGATTTTGTGGCTTTTATAAAGGCACTGCCTCCATTCCTCCCCCCCCTCCCCCCTCCCCGATCAACCTAACAGCAGACCTCAGGGCAAATGTGATGAGCTTAAAACTTTAGACCCTATGAAACGTAATTTTAGTTTATATTCCCAACGGAGCTTATCCACGTTATTTCAGATTTTTTACAGTATGATGCACTGAAGTGTGTTCACTTCAACATTTGCTTACTTTCCTAAGGATCTATTATCCAATGAAAATTCGAGTGTCAGCTGCCAGGAAACCAATCCAAGTTTACTTCTGATTGGACAGTTGATCACGAGGAAGTATACGAATTAATTAAAAATCGTCACCCCTCTTTGCTCGTCATACTACACGGGTGAGCACGACGCCTTCTGAATGTTGTCAATGTTCCCGATATTTTCACTTATCACAGAGATGACTCGGGGATGACTCGAGGGTGAAAGGGGAATGACTAAAAATGAATAACGAGTTAAAACAGTAAATAAATAAGAATTTAGAGCTTAATCATTCGGAATAATGAAAAACTCTTGAAGGAACAGTAGTCTGTAATCATATATAGCTACTCTGGATGATCTGTATTTAATTAGGACTCCTGTATGCAAAAAAAATTTCCTAGCAACTTTCTCGTGATTGGTGCGTCCTTTATCAGTACTGACGGACGGACCACTTGTCTTCTGCGGGAGGAGAATGGTTTCAACAAAAAATATCCTGCTAGCAAATTTTTACAATGAAAAAATTCATGTGCAACACCATTGTCGAAAAAAAAAACAGTTAGCACAAAAAGTTATTAAAATTTGTAGCAGCTAAAACACTTTCATGTGCTCCTCAGAATGCTGAAAGTCGCATTTCTGAGGACTCAACTTTCAACATTTTCCTGGTGAGCATACCCCCGGACACCCCTAGACTCTCCCGCCTTCTCCAAACATTTTTTAACCCCCTTTCTCCAAATCCTAGATCTGCACCGAGGTTGTGGGTCGCATTTCTTTCATAGGTTCCAGTTTAAAAAAATCATAAACGGGCCCTGATTCAGGGATATTTTTCTGTTGATCAGCATATGTAAACAGCGCTCTATAAATCATTAAATTATTATCAACAATGTTGTTTACAGTATTACTATACCCTGATTGATTATTCAACTGCACTTTTTTCATCTGCGCACTCCTTGCAAGACAGCGATGTAAGGTAGGTTTCAGGTTCCCAGGTGTAAATGTCAGCATGGGATGATCACGCCATGTGATTATATCGAATTATCAGTTTTCTCGGAAACCGGGACGAATTCCTAACTGATCACTCAAAGCAATGCCATTCGTTAATGCAGTTATCCACTTTGTTTAGCTCTAAAGTTTGAATTTTCGTAAAATTTCCATCTTCCATATTTATAACTGAACGAAAATGTGACCGCTGTGTAATACCTTTCCCGTGAGTCTTCTGTGGCAGAAATGTAACTGGGTTTTAGGTAGGTATCCGGTGTGTTTGTTTTGTTCTATTTTGGTGAAATACATGATTGTGTAATGAAGAGGTAGATGTGAAGTATAATGGAATCACCCAGTCTTGGTATATTTATTATGGGTTCTGTATATCAGTTTGCAAGGGGTAGAAGTTTACTTATAACAATGGAATAGTAAAGAGCCATTGCCGAATAATGAATCATCCAGAATATTCAGCATTATGATTCTCACAGACACTAGATACGTCCGTCACTACGACGAAAAAAGAACAACAATTCCATTCAATTTAATTCATTCAACTGAACAATTCAAAGCATTGCGTTCGGTACATCCTCCCTCTGTCTGTTAACTGTCGTCTATACTGGACTGAACATTCTGAAAAACAGAAAAGGCTGGCTGTTTTCAGTTTTCTCTTGTGCAGAGAGAAGAAAAGGCTTCGGTTTCAATACAAAAGGCTTCGGTTTCCTGTCAGTGAACACGTCAGCTGGTAAGAATAAACTATCAAGAAAACACAGTAAATTATCGTGAGAAAAATTCCCAGTAATACAGTAACACCCGGTATGTCGATGGTTTTCTCCTGTGGGTCTGACAAAAACTTTTAATTCCAGCGCCACATACCTGTTTTACCCCGCCCCTCTCCCCTCTCCCCCGCCCCCCCTCCTGTGTAAGTGACAGTGTGATACGGCACATGATTATCAGCTTTTTGGGGGAAACGAGGAAAAACCTTGATTTATTAGTCAATTTATTAGTTAGTCGAGACGCACTCACTAACTACACATCTCTGTGGTTTGAATTTTATTGTCATCTCATAAAAGAAAATGTTTATATCTGAACGATGGCATGAGGATTCTGTAACACCGACGTAACTGCGTTTTCAGGTAGGTATTCGTTTTGTTTGTTCTGTTCTGTTTTAGAGAAATAGGTGATTGTATAACAAAAAGGTAACTAGATTTGGAATAATAGAATCACCCAGCCTTGGTATATTTATTATGGGTCTGTGGTGCAAGTCATTTAGTTATATATCAGTGTTCAAGGGGTGGAAACCATATCTATGGAATAGTAAACAGCCATTGCTGAATATTTAGTCTTCCAGAATATCCAGTGTAATGACTGTCACAGATACTAGAAAAGTAAGTAACTATTTTTTTAATAACCATAACTTATTTAACCACCACAAATATTTTACAGCCGCATTATAATAACAGAAACAACTACATGAACTAATATATAGCAACAAATGCATTATAAACAAATCAACTAAAAGAAACAGAAAAGTAGACAGTTAAGTGGTCTAAACAGAAACAAGGTCTCGGATCTGCTCCTTGTCTATTTCGAGCTTATTTTTCGAAAAAGCTCGATAACCGCTAAAACAATTTTTAGCGTCAACACAAATGTACAGTTTGCCCAAGTAAACAGTAGTTGATGCCTTGAAATGATGTTTTTTGCCGTTTAAGGACCTATAAGATATCACCTTCTCAAAGGCTAATCTGTACATCATTTTTGGAATTCCACCAATATGCAAAATCGGACCAGAATAGTGTGGTGTAATGACATTCTACAAAGACGTGTATGAGCGTTTGACTGCAGTTGCAAAGGTAACATTTGCCATTTTCGGCTTAACCTGAGATCAGGCCGAATTTTAGCATCGCTCTCATATTCTCTTACGTTGGTCGCTCGCGAAAATAGGGCCTGATACAATCTCTCACAGGACCTTGTGCAGGCGGCCAAATTTTGGCCGCGGGAATCTCGTAACCTGATTGGCCCTTAAACAATAGAGCTGTATACGGAAGTAAATTGTCTACGTGACTCGCTCACAATTTCGATCCGATCGCCATCGCCAAGGAACAACCAAGGAACAAGTCTGCCGAAGTAAAATGTGCTGCTCTAATAAGTTCTCGTCGTTCTAGGAGGATTATTACCATTTCTTTCTCTCCTGAGTATGGCGTTCGGTTTGACGCAAGCTGTCTCTCTCCTGGAGCAGAGGATTACAGCAGCAGTGAAGTATGTATTTCGTTTTATCGCATCGTGTCTCGGAATTTTTATTTGACGGCTTTCAGCTAGTATTGATAATATGAACAGAGAAGTGGTTGTTTCCGCGTTTTACGAAACAAAACGAACAGCAGACGAACAAGTATCTTTCGCCGAGAATGATCAACAAGTCAACCGATAATTCGGTAAACTTAACGGTAAACTGATGTTTGGCGAGAGCTGCAATCTAGTCGCAATAACGATTTTCAGTTTATTCATTCAGTGTTTAATAATTATGTCGTTTTATTGATCTCTGACATTGACATCAAAGGATCTCACTAGTTTTATAATAAATGTTCTTCTTGTTAAAATTCGCTGCTATTTAGATATAAAATTCGCTGCTAATCTCAAATATTTATCACTTCTGAAACTAAATTATAATACAAAATACTCGTTTGTTTATAAACGGTTTTATTTATATCGTCATTCTAAAGAATGAAACTGAAGGTCAGGGGGGGGGGGCTGGCAGCGAGGACTGGAACCGAGTTTACATGATCGCCCCAGTAAAGAAATTTGGCCGAGTAGGACTGTGTACTAATTTTATTCCAAACAAACATGGCGGTGGCGAGAAAGGAGAATTAGCCGAATTAGCCGAATTAGGCGTTATTTGGTGTACGCGCGTTTGTGTTGGTTCAGCATTATTTCCGTTATTCCAAGTTTAAACATTCAAGGGAAGGTTTCGATCGCTTTTTTTTTACCTTTGTTTCTATCTGATGTGGTTGCCCTTTCTGCTTTTTCTGGTACTGATTTTACGAGTTTTGAAGCATTTTCTGACACATTTCACAGCGGCCAGGTTCGCTCTCCTCTTTCACTAAGAATTGTCGCTCGAGACTTTGTGCTTGTTTCAATTACATACACTGCAGATTTTTCTTTCTTTATAGGAACTACCCAGGAGGAGTCAACAATTAATTGTGGAGGTTTTGTTGATCCAAATTATTTTCTGTTTTGCCCAAGTTATGTTACTACCTTACAGTCTACAAGAGATTTTTTCATGTACAGCTCTCTAGAATCCTTAAATGGTGAAAAGCTGAGAGGTGATGTTTACAACACTTTGCTCTTTGACTTCGCCACGTGAGTCACAGATATTGCCTACAGTGTGTAGGTATACCTGATAATAAAGCTCATTATTTTGGAGAAAAAGGTGAAATATTTTTTCATTTAGATTTTGTCTATCACACCTCTGGTGTGAGAACTGAAAATTAAAGGGGCCAGGTTGCTCAACTGACAGCAATACTTCAGCCAGTCATTTCACATATTTACTTGGTGACCTTGGCTTCATATATTGCACCATGAATGGGTTTGTGGGAAATTGGCATTTGAATTCTGAAGGGACTTGAATTTTTCTTGACAGTGCAATTGATGTTGAACAGCTTTTGCAAACAAAACAATCATTTGGGGGTGGAGTTTGTAAAGGTTCCGACAGTCTGTAAGGTAAAGATACTCTGGCAAACACACCATCACTTTGGATCTGGCAGGCGTTGGTTATCCAAGATGCATGTTGATAAATATGTTTTTGGGCAAAGGTTTTGGTTGTACAGGGACTTTGACTGATGACATATATATATGGACAGCTATGTTAATCCTTAATTTTCTGAAAACACTTCAAAAGGACTGTTGCACGCTTAGAGCAACCATGGTTGATCAGCCATTCTGGGGTTATTTCACAGCTCCTTTATAAACAGTTACTGAATGCATGCCAGCCTCGTTTTGACACCCAGCAATACAACACTGTTTTGACCTGTTTTCCCCTACCTTATCGGTAACAGTTCTGAAATAATGATCCTCACAGTTAAATGCATTTAGCTTGAGCACTTGAAAAAGCAAACTTGAAAAGATTCAGTCTCGACCAGGATCAAATTTGCCTTTTCAACTGCTCAAGTTGAAAACATTTAAAAACTGCAAGCCCTTTATGGCCACATTTGTTACATCAGGCAGTTCACACCTGATTTATTTCATATGTATCCATCTTCAAAAAAACTGAATTCTTGGCAATTGGAACTGTTTCCTAATCAGAAGTACAAATGTCTCAAAGGGTGTGAGCAGAAGTCAATTGCTCTTTTAACAGAAGGGACAGTTTAGAACTTTTGCATTGTCTAATACTCCATTATTGCATAGTTCACCTGGTGTTACTGAACTCAAACTACAAATTTTTCACTGACACTTAAGAAAAATGGGCCTGAATGTCTTTCCTTTGAATTAAGCTTCTTGTACAGGTTACAGGCAAAAGACAAAAAATCATATAATTGCAAATCCTTCAATCTTTTCAGATTACTCTAGCAAATGTTTATAAACCTTCTCATTGGACAGTTGCATGCGTAATGTGGGAAAATGCTTGGAAATGTGATAGTTCATTGCATTTTCCATTGAATTAAACTTAGCATGTAAGTACAATATATGGAACTAGGGAGTTTTCCTAAACCTAGGTGTATTTACTTTGCCAATTCTTTAAGTTCTCTTATCAAAACAAGCAAACCTCAGACAGCTCTGTTTGTAAGGTTAAGCATTCTTCTTTTGTTGGTTGTCCTTTATAAGCTATCCTTTCCAGTTGCAAAATTCTATCATCTCAAATGTTCTTATTTTTCTTGTAACTGCAACCAACCAATATATTCGCAGAAACAACTGCCGCCAAGAAACACTCAAGCCAAAAAAAGAAGAATTCCATAAGAGAAACGTGGTGTTTTACACGTAATTACGCTTACAGCTGTAAATAAGACGCAAAAAACTTGAGACAAGTGCATGTGAAAGTTCAAGCCCATTTTTATTACATTCTAAGCCTTCGCATTCGATTTTGTGCCTTCATTGTGAAACAGACTTAAAGAAGACTCGCAATCGAAATCTCCTCTTTTCGCTTTGTTGGCTGGAAGATTCCACAGTTTCCACAGTAAAAAGATTCTTATAAATCTTCCTGAGATGACGAAATCCACAATCATCTGCTAGAATATAGTTATAACTTGAGCGTAGTTTGTTCAACACTCAACTGGGAAAAATCTCAGGCCAAAACTTGTCACTTGCATCTTCAATATTGACTGCTCTACTAACCTAAAATAAAGCTGGTCCTTCATTCCATCGATTTTGAAGGTCTCAGAAACAGAAATGGATCGAAACGGAAGGTCGAAAGCTGCAACTTTAATGCCATTTCCCAGGTCAAGTGGCTGTTGACACCGCGAACGTTTATGTTTTCGATAACACAACCATGACGCTCATGTTCTTGACATAATACACAGCAGGAGTGTACACAGATCCAGAATTAAGAGAAATGTGGTGCCCAAACGCTGTACTGTCGCCAAAAACACTAACAGCAAATAAACAATAACAAAAAACGAATTCCTTTTCCACGATCGAGTCACCACGAACAAAAAAACATATTCTCGAGTAGTTCCCGCGAGACTTCGTTGCATTTCGCGCATGCTCGTTAGAGTTTTTGAATGATTGACAGATTTCTTTACTGGGGCAACAAAGGTAGCTGCCAGCCCCCCCTGCTGAAGGTATTTCTCTAATTGCCCAAGTTTTTTTACGCAGAAAATCGGTGACAAATGCGTAGAGAATATAAGCTTACCACCTGAAACGAAGGGATTCAAGTATGCAGCATATTTTGGTACATGACAACCTCGTCGTGTATTGAATTTTCATTCAATTTCAGCTCAGACAAAGCAACCATGTACAATACCGGAACCTTCAAGTTAGCAATCGTGTAAATTTGAGTGCTAGTGCCTAGAGGATATATCGTAGCCTATGATTTTCTTATTTTTGCCGTTATTTGCGTGACTTTTTGCGAATTGCCGTTATCGTAAATTTGGATACCAAGGATCGTGCAAGCAGAAGAAATTTTGATTGGCTGTTTTGTTGAATGTCAATCAAACAAAAAAGTTGGCGGTAGACATTCCGTAGAAGAATTGTACCTAGTATCAGGCTCCTTTTTTCGTTTCGCCCGTCCCGCCTGATTGTTTCACCGAGCGAAACGAAAATAGAGCCTGATCGCAGGTTATTTTCGGCTAACCTATCCCTGAAGAGCATGCTTTTTGTGTACAAGTTGTTGTGTTTGATTTTAAATTGAAACATTGCCAATCTGACATCTAAAGTTAGTTTTAAAAGAAGCTCATGAATGCTAGCGATTTCTTGAGTAGTAAAAACTGCTTTTTTGAGTCTGACTTCAGAGGTCGGGCATCTGAAAAATCTTTTTTGTCATTACGATTCTACATTTCTTACTTGAAATATCATGCATATCAGTGATAGGACGTTCGCTGCCGTTTTTTGTAACTTCTATGTTGTTACTAGCTTTGAGTGTCTTTTTCCAAGACATAGGGATAGCATTTAATAGTCCTAAGTATTGTAAGCAGTTTGTCGTTATGCCAAAGGTACGCTGGAATACATTCAACGACATAAATTTTCCATCCTTGCTTATCAAATCCTTTATACAGTTAACTCCCGCTTCATACTATGACTGATAGAAAAAAACTGGTTTTTCCTGCGACTGTTATATCTTGATTCTTCCAATTTGATTTTTCCTCCGTGTCCGTGACTATTAATAAAGAATGTGTGGAGAAAAGAACAACAATTCAATTCAGTTTAATTCATTCAACTAAACAATTCAAAGCACTGATTGTGGCACATTCTCCCACAGTTTGTTATCTGTCGTATATACTGGATTGAAAATTGTAAATTGTCCTGCGAAAGAGAAAAGGCTGGCTTTTCTCAGTTTTCTCTTTCGGAGAGAACGGAAAAGGTTTTTATTGTTTCAAGAGAAAAGACTTCAGTTTCGATAGAAAACAAGAAAGGCTTCGCTTTCAAGAGAAAAGGCTTCGGTTTCATGTTAGTGAACACGTCAGAAATCACAGTAAATTATCATGAAAAATTTATCCAAAAAAGTACAGTAACACTCGGTATGCGGATGGTTTTCTCCTGTGAGTCTGAGATGAACTTATCAATCCAGCAGCACATTCCTGTTCAATAGCGGCCCCTCTCTCCCCCCCCCCCCCTCTGTGTAAATTATAGTGTGGCACGTCACATGATTATCAGGTTTTTCGAAAAAACAAAAAAGGAAAAACCGTAATTTATTATTCAAAGGCACTTCCTTTCATCTCATACGCACTTAATATACAGCTCTGTTGTTTGAATTTTAATGTCATCTCCTAAAGGAAAATCTTTACATCTGACCAATTAAATAAGCTTTCTGTAACAGCGATGTAACTGGGTTTTCAGGTAGGTATTCGTTGTGTTTGTTTTATTCTGTTTTGGCGAAATACATGATTGTGTAATGAAAAGGTAACTAGATCAGTGTGGAGTGAGTGGAATCACCCAGCCTTGGTATATTCAAGTATTATAGGTCTATGGAGCTAGTCGTTTCGCTTTATTACCCCACTCCTGCGCCATTTTACTATAAAAGGTCAAGAGAACGCGCAAAATATGCCACGGTATCACACAGTAAAATTATGCAATGCACTGCAAAATCCAGGTTTCACAGGTTTTCTGGCCGAAGGACTGGGAAAACCAAATTTTGATGTGACTTTTTCAAGTGGAATAACAAATCTCATTGCTCATTACCCTTCGAGGCTCGGAAAAATACTACGCAACTCGCAAAATATCCGCGCGTATTATATGTTAAACCATCAAATAAGATGTATATGTATGACAGTGTTCTGGGGGTTGAAGTTATATCTAAGAAATAGCAAAGAGCCAATGCTGAATATTTAATCATCTGGAATATTCAGTATTATGATTGACACAGATACTAGATTTCTCCGTGAGAAAAGTTGGTTTTTCTCAGTTTTTCTTTCGCAGGGAACAGACAAGGCTTCAGTTTCAATAGAAAAGGCTTCGGTTTCAATAGAAAAAGCTTCGGTTTCAATAGAAAAAGCTTCGGTTTCAAAAGAAAAGGCTCCGGTTTCAATAGGAAAAGCTTCGGTTTCAATAGAAAAGGCTTCGGTTTCAATAGAAGAAGCTTCGGTTTTAAGAGAAAAGGCTTCGGTTTCAATAGCCTTCTTCAGTTTCAATAGAAAAAGCTTCGGTTTCAAGAGAAAAGGCTTCGGTTTCATGTCAGTGAACACGTCAGTTAGCAAAAATAAATTGTCAAGAAAACACAATAAATTATCGTAAAACAGTTTACCCAAAAAAATACGCTAACACTTGGTATGCAGATGGTTTTCTCCTGTGAGTCTGAGATGAACTTATCAAACCAGCGCCTCATACCTGTTGTACCCCGCTCCTCTCCCCTTCCCCCCTGTGTAAATGACAGCGTGACACGACACACGATTATGAGCTTTTTTTGGAAAACGGGGAAAAATCCTAATTGATTATTCAAATGTACTTCCTTTCATCTCATTGCGAACCGCACTCACTAAATATACAGCTCTGTTGTTTGAATTTTAGTGTCATCTCCTAAAGGAAAATCTTTATATCTGAACGATGATATGAGGCTTCTGTAACAGCGATGTAACTGGGTTTTCAGGTAGGTATTCGTTTTGTTTGTTTTATTCTGTTTGGGGGAAATAAATGATTGTATAACGAAAAGGTAACTCGATGTGGAGTAATGGAATCATGCAGCCTTGTTATATACTTATGGCTCTATAGCGCAAGTCATTTGGCTATATTATTCAGTGTTCAAGGGGTGGAAGTTATATCTAAAAACTAGAAAGGAGCCACTGCTGAATATTGAATCATTCTAAATATTCCGTATCATGATTGTCACAGATACTAGATATGTCCTTGACTATTAGTATAGAATCTAAAGAGAAAAGAGCAACAATTCAAAGCATTGAGTGTGGTACATTCTTCTTCAGTCAGTTATCTGACTCTGTACTGGGTTGAAAATTGTAAATTGCTCCGCGAAAGAGAAAAAGCTGGCTTTTCTCACATCTCTTGTTTGAATTTTAGTGTCATCTCCTAAAGAAAATTTTTTGAACTGAACGATGATATGAGGCTTCTGTCACAGCGATGTAACTGGGTTTTCAGGTAGGTATTCGTTTTGCTTGTTTTATTCTGTTTTGGCGAAATAGATGATTGTATAACGAAAAGGTAACTAGATGTGGAGTAGTGGAATCACCCAGCCTTGGTATATTTATTACGGGTCTATCACGCAAGTTATTTGGCTATACTATTCAGTGTTCAAGGGGTGGAAGCTATAACTGCGCAATAGTAAAAAGCCATTGCTGAATATTTAGTCATCCAAAATATTCCGTATTATGATTGTAACAGATACTAGATATGTCCGTTACTACTGATGAAGAATATGTGGAGAAAAGAACACTCCAAAGCAATCTTTTTAATCACGAAGAACTGGGCGTGGTACATTCTCCCTTAGTTTGTAATCTGGCGTCAATACTGGATTGTAAATTGTTCTGTGAAAGAGAAAAGGTTGCACATTTTTGGTTTCATGTCAGTGAACCCGTCAGTTGGCAAGAATAAATTTTCAAGAAAATGCGGTACAACTTGGTATACGAAGGATTTTCTCCTGTGGTGTCAGATGAACTTACACATACTTGTTGCGTGACCGCACGAAAACCTTGTACTAGTTCTTAAGTCAGGTGCGCCTTTGTGTGACTGTTGAATAGCAAAATCTCGTAATATTACGCGATTTTTCTCTCTAACTTTTCTTCTTCAGCTGTTTTTCCGATATTCCATGTATCAAGTACAAAACACCGCGGAACTTGACATGGCATCCAATTTCCTTATAAGGCAAAGTACCGACTTATTTTCTATTTACCCTTTGTTCGGTGGACCAACAAGAACGCTAGAAATTCAAAAACCGAGATTGAAAATTTATTAAAATCAGTTCACTTCAGCCTTCGGTCAATTTCAAAGACGTCTGGAGATTGGCTTTTAAAGAGTTTTCTGGAATTGTTATTAAAGAAGAACTGAGTTAAGAATACAAAAGAATCTGAATCCGGGGTAGGGTACAAGGTAACCGCTCTAGTTTGTTGTTGTTGTTGTTGTTGTTGTTGTTGTTGTTGTTTCAGGCAAGTGATTTCTTGTCACTTCCTTTCTGTGGCTTACCATTCGTAGGCTTAATTTTTGAGTATCTTTGATGATGCTCGAATATTTTTAACATTGATAGCACAACTGCCGTAAATGATCTGACAGCAAGACCAAGCGATTACAGAGGCGGAAATACGTGGTGGTTTTTTCGCTTATTTCCAAAACATTTTCAGGGCGAGCAAGTATGAAAACAAAACTAAAATGTCATAGAATTTTTATTTTTAATAATCAAAATGTTAAATTATTTGATCTATAGTAGCTTAAAATCAAACTCCCAGCATTCATGGCGAGGAGTCCAATTACAACTGCAAGTGAGAGTGACGTCACATCAGCTGCTGCGGATACGCTGGATTTTGATGACTTCACTTTAAGAGGTGGGGTGAAACATGTTTGTTATTTTCCAAAGGAAGTTAATAGTGTAGGGGGATAACAAATGTTCGCTCGTAACTGTCAATAAATACTGTTAATTCCTTGTCAGCTCATTAGGAAAAAGCCCAATTACAATACAATCGTCTCCGATCGTTGATTTTGTGTTTATTACTTATAAAGTAAACTTAACATTTTGAGGTTTTTCTACATTTGAATAAATTTCTTTTCTAAGACTGAAAGAAGCTGATTTTTAAAGACCCTTATAACTACCGTAATTAACTATGACGATAGGAGTTAAAGGTAAGTATAATTACTTTCCCGTCAGTGAGTATTTGGGACTCCAATCGGCTATTGTCAGAAAAAAATGACCGAAGAAAAAGGGTCAAGTTTCGTCCAATTGGTACTTTATTTTAAAAGACCGTTCTAACGTCACTTATTAACTACGACGCTACATGTAAGTTAGAGTTTAATGTTTAATGTCATGTTATTTCAGCAATAGCAGAGGTCTACAAGAATGAAGGTAATGATCACTACAAAAAGAAAGATTTTAGCTACGCCATTTACTTCTACACGGAAGGAATTAAAGTGAACTGCAAGGACGAAGAACTGAAGGCCAAACTCTACAGCAACAGGGCGGCAGCACACTTTTATTTGGGTGAGAAGTTTTGCGATTTTCTATGGCTTTTCAAGGTAAGACAAATCTCAGGTTGAAGTTACTTATGCCTTCATCAACCCAGTACTGACTTTCCTTTTCATTTCTCTTCTTGTATTTGTCACAGGAAACTACAAAGATTCACTGAATGATACAAAAGTTGCCACTGGCTTACAACCATGTTATGTCAATGCGATTGTGAGAGGTGAGATTTCTGTTACTTAGTGACATATTGAATCTTATACTTATAATTTGTCTCCTAATACGGCTGAAAAAAAATAAAACTGACACTTTTCACGCAGTCAGTCACTAGAGACTGGGCTTTTGGAAGTATTTCGTAACTCTTTAAGCCATACAGCTAGAAACAAATACACAAGAATTAAAAAGAATCTGTTATAAGTCAAAATTCCATCTGAACAGGGGTAAGGTGAAGGGTAAGGAATCGACGAGATAACTGATTTACATCATTCCGGGCAAACCAAGCTTGATCCAAGTTCAGAACTTCTTCCGCATAGATATCGTATTTTACAAGTAGAGTCATGCAGCTAAATTTCTGCAGGATGCCTTTATTAACAGGAGACAAAAATGATGCTGAACTTACATTATTTTATCTTATTAGGAGCAAGTGCATGTTTTGAGCTGAATCAGTTTGAGGAAGCCATCACCTGGTGTGATAAAGGATTAGCAGTATCCTTCACTATAGATTTCTGCTTTTGTGTCAACTTTGAAAACCGGGAACTATTATGCTGTTTACACCTGGGCTCTCTGTCATGAACCCTGTTCGTGACAGGTGATTTAGGTTCGGTTCAGGCGTCGTACTTCACATGAGCCAAACTGAATTCGCCGTAGTGAAATGCTGTTGTAATTGCATAACACTTTATTTGGGACTATAATAGCAATATTCAGTGTTTGGAATTCAAGCTACAGGGTATGTCACTCGCATGTTTTATACATTACTGGTCACACTATAAGGTTTCAACCATTCACTGGCGCTGTTATATTCAGAAATACGTTAACATAAATTATCCATTTGATTCGGCTCATGTGAAGTTCGGCGTCTGAATCAAAGCTGGTCCACAGCCGTTATTCTCGGCTGAGCCGATCCAAATTCAATCAGCCGTTTCGAACTGATTCAGACGCGTACTCACGAACTAAATTCATGTGCGCAATACTTACTGGGGTGCAATCATTTTACTTACTTGGGTGCAAAGAGCACAGCGTCAGACATGAGGTCTTGTGCAAATGCCCTCCATTATTGCCGGTTTCGCAACCATCGATAAGGTGCCCCGGCCGGGTAACACCTAGGGTCCTTGGTAGAGTGAGCTACCTGATTCTTCAAAATCCTGATCCTAGAGTATTTCAGACAAAATCAAACCTTAAATTAAGGGGGTTAGTTTCTAAAGAAACTGTGGTGCTGCGTCGGTGGGGAAGTGAAACAGAAAAAAATTCAATTTATCAATGTAACAGAGTTGATAAGGTAAATTGGCCATCGTAGAGAAATTGAAAGCTGACGTTTCGAGCGTTAGCCCTTCGTCAGAGCGAATCAAGGAATTGTGAGTTGCGTTTGAATGGAGAATGGTGGAGCTACGGTACTGAAAGGAACATGTCATCGTAAAAAACAAGAATAAATTAGTTGAATTAACAGTGTTCGTTGATACCGTGGGGATTGACTGTGCCGCTTTGAAAATGCATTTTTGTTTTAGATTTTTTTTATGAAAGAAGATAGCAGGTCAGAAGTCCAAGAGATGTATGGTCGCTGGTAGCATTAACTGGGTGACCTGATTAACGACGTGTTCAAAGAGCTTTTGTCTTAGGCACAAAAAAATTAAGCGTGATAACGAAGTGCTCGTAAGGCGTATTGCACTGTATTACATTGTCATAAAACGCTTCGGCATTCCTCAGGCCACTTAAGGCATCGTTAGCGCCTTATTTGCATAAAATCTGCTAATTAATCATGAGGCTGCGGACATTTGACGAAAGCTGTCAAACTTGGTAGCCATTTAAAGCATGATGGCCTCAGTTTTAGGTTTTAGTATCGAACGTTGGTGTCACGTTAAAAACATCTTTAGCGTAAAATGGGGGTACGAAAATAAAATAGAATGAAATCTGTTTGAAGCGTGCCCATATTAAGGATAAAAAACAGTGGTTTCGTTTATTTTTGCAGTTACAAATAAACTTATACATTTTCTGAAACCTTAATAAGCAAAGATTTCATATTTTGCGCCACTTTTGCTTGAAGGGAACCTCCACTGTTATAACAAATTGACCTTAAATTGTTGGAAATAAAGTCTAAATTCCAATAGTTTTTTTAACAAGTGGAAAGAAAGTTTTAGAGTGCAAAAAAGTGGATATGAATGTCGCCTATTTTCGCTTTTAAATTTCCCGCGTGCTGCCATTTTGAATTTTATGATGTCAAATGGTTGCCCATTTGTTTCAAACAAAAGAGAGTTTCTTCTTAAGAATAGCGGCAACCGTTTGACGTCATAGAAATCAAAATAGCGGCGCGTGGGAAATTTAAAAGCGAAAATAGGCCATATTCAATTCCAATTTTTTGCACACGAAAATTTTCTTTTCACTTTTTAAAAAAGAATTGCAATTTAGACTGTATTTCCAACAATTTAACGTCAATTTGTTATGACGGTGGAGGTTCCCTTTAAATCTCCTTGGAATTAAGACTACACCTTATTGTTTTGAGAGAAGACGTTTTATGTGGGACGTTTACTTGCTGACGCTTTAACCCTGACACTGATCATTTCCGGCGGAATTTAAATATACAGATATTGAACCAAAAAATAGTGTCTCAGATTTCGATTTTAACTCATCTGTATTTTTTTATAATTTTTTAAAGATTAGAATGGTAGTTGCGACATGGTAGTTTGCGACATATCTGGAAAGAAAAGGCCATATCTCAAAACCTAAAGCGAAAACAAAACTTATGAGTCACAATTATTAAATTCAGTATATCTGCAAGATCCCTGCCAATTTTCACGTAAATCGGTGGCATACTTAGCGAGAATACAGTCTCCAAAATTCGCTTGTATGCTCAAAATTGAATTCGAGAAAAAACAACTTTTAGATTTCTGGGAATTAAGAGATTGTTTACACAATGGCGTTTCCGATTCACGACATTGTTCCAATCACATGCAACCAGCTAATTAGAGATATCATCTATTGTCGGCGGAATGTGGGTGTCAAGTACAACAAGCAGACACGTGCTGCAAAAAACTCACTAATCATCGATCTACTTCTGCGCCTAAACTGAGAGATTTATTTTTTCTGTATCACTGACCTCGATGGAGGAAGCTTCAACTTGTGGACTGAATTGTTGTAGCAGAGACAGAAAAGGCATACAAAAGGGGAAGAAAGAAAACGAAGTTAGTATTTTGATGCGCGTAAGTTTATTTGTTCAAGTTCAAGCGGCGGAAATGCCTTCAAGTCATTTCTTTATTTGAGGCTTCAAAATGGCAATAGACATTTTCAGGATGAGTAAAATAGCCAAATAAAGAATTTTCGCTCTATTTAATCTACACGTACGCAAGTTTACCACATTAATCCACATTGTTCTACCACATTAAACGGACGGTTGTCATTACAAACATGCTGCCGCTTCGTTTATCCCTTTTGAACAAAACGCATGACCGCTATCTGAAGCTCTGCAGTCAATTCCATGTTCTTTTTGTGGCTCTTCTTTAGTATTTCTTCTTGAACTAGCTTCTGTTACCATTTATTCTGGACAAATTGATCGAAGAAGGAACCCTTGTCGCATACTCCGGCCCGATTGAAACTTGATCAATGATTTACGATACGTTTCATTTTCTTTTTTCCTGAGCGATTCCCGATCGATTTTGTTTTGATATAATAAATTTAACAGTTGAATAACAAAGCAGTTAAAAAATGAACTTGAAAGACGCTAACCTGGTGGAGAGTACTGCAATTTCGCAAGTTTGCCAAAAAAAAGTTCAAAGATCAAGTGCAACATCGTTAATAAGCTGACCAAAAATGCTTGACTTCGTCTGTCATCAATCTTATACTTGCTTATACTTTCTGCGGTTATATCTCTTGAACTAAATAAGGTTTTAACTTAAACCTTTTTCCATTCGAAAGCTCTTTTTTTCCTTTAGTACTATGAATTTTTGTCAAAATCGAGAAAAATTCGATTTTTCTCTTCCGTGTATCCTTAAGGTAGGAATTCTGCAATTGACGAAAATAGGTCACACGACTTGAATGTAAATTATAGATACCACCATACAAAGCTAATTCATTATAAGGTCTTATGATGTGAAAGAATGACACCCAAAAAGATTTAATTCTGTCATAATAATGTACGTCAGTTTACTCTGAAGATTTAACAGTTAATAATCCTTTACTGGTCACGTGACGCAAAAGACTGGTAATTAAAGTCAAAGCTGAGTTAAGCTCATCAAGTTTTAGACAATTGGCTAATTCCAGAGTTTTTCGGCAAATTCCCACAATGTTGGGATTTTTAGAGAGATTTTATGCAAATTAGACTCAAACCATACCACATGGCCAGAGTTTGAGACCACGAGAGAAATGCCGATGGCGAGTGCTTCTACGTTTCTCTTGAGTTCCCGAATGTTCGCTGTGTTTTATGACAAAATAAAGCATGGATTTGTCTTCTTTATTTTTAAAAAAACTTTTGCTTTTGACTTTTGAAAATGGTGAATTTTAAGAATTCAAGAATTCCAAGTTCATTGAATGAAAAGAGGTATGCTTGCATGCGGGAGAACTGACGGGTGAGTGTGCAAACTAGCATAATTATAATACTTGTTGAAAGCAAAAATTAGAAAGCCATTAATTCTCTCCTGGAGAGCGAACCTTTGCCCCAAATATCAAGTGAGGACATATTCATAAAAAAGCAATTGTAATTTAATTGACCTTCAGTCCTATCACTGAAGCTTTGGCTACCTGTGATCGCTGGTGGCATTAAAGGGCTGATCGGCTTAATGACGTGTTCAAATAAGAAAATGACTCAGTGTTGCACTGAATTATTTTGGCATAAAAAACGTTTCAAAGGCATTTGAGAACAGGAGGAAAATGCCAGTGGAGAATGCTTTCTGCGTTTCTCTCTTCTTCTAAAATGTTCGACGTGTTTTATGAAAATATAATGCATGGTTTTGCCTTCTCTATATGTTAGATAATTTTTGCACTTGACGTGTTATGAAACTTAACTTGTGCAAGATTGACAAGGGTAATAAGAAGTTGTTGGAACTAAGAAGCAGGTCTACCAAAGAACAAAACAAGCTGCATGATACAGTCACAAAGAAAGCCAAGGATCAGGAAGAACCTCAAACGGTACGAGTGACACATTTACAAACAACTCTTTAAGTGATGGTCAAAAATAGACAAATTGCGTCACTAACCGGTGAGAATTAGAAGGAGTTTGCTTGGATAATCATGTAATGGATATATTTTTATTCGAAATGACTCAGAGTTTACTGATTTTACTGGTTAGCTGAAAGTTGAGCTATCGGTCGCAGATGGAATAATTTTGTCACAAAAACTGCAAACAGTTGCACGGAAACTAAAAGCTAAATATACACGCTAAAATATGTAGTTTTTTCGTCCGTCAAATCCGTATGCTCTTTCTTTCGCCACCAACGTTTAATCAGAGACAAACTTCATCAAGCATCAACTTTGTAGAGAAGAGGAAAAACTATACGGAAGTAGCCTAGATAATAGCTGATTTCAATACTTCGTTGAAAAACGCATGATAAGGAAAAAAGTTTTGCCACTGTAATTCATTAAACCAAAGAATCAGCAAAATAAAGAAGACAACGAGCAGTAAAAATATCTGATAAAAAAATAGTTACCTTTATGTCCGACAGACAAATTACATCTCTCAACACAAAACTGCCTCGGACGTAAAGAACAGCACTGTCAAGATGGACACCTCTGAAAATCTTAGAAATATCATCAGAGATTTCAAAAAGATCATAGACTACCTTCAAGAAGAGGGAGACAGGTGGACAGAAGGAAAGGCGTACGGTAATCTTGGCAACATGTATCACAGACTCGGAGATTTCAAGAAAGCCATAGACAACCATGAACGCCGCCTAAAAATTGCAAAAGAAGTGGGAGACAGGTCAGGAGAAGAACAGGGGTATGGTAATCTTGGCAACGCTTATTTCAGTATCGGAGATTTCAAGAAAGCCATAGACTACTATGAAAGTTGCTTAAAAATTGCAAAAGAAGTGGGAGACAGGTCAGGAGAAGAACAGGGGTATGGTAATCTTGGCAACGCTTATTTCAGTATCGGAGATTTCAAGAAAGCCATAGACTACTATGAAAGTTGCTTAAAAATTGCAAAAGAAGTAGGAGACAGGTCAGGAGAAGGAATGACGTATGCTAATCTTGGCAACGCTTATGACAGTCTCGGAGATTTCAAGAGAGCCATAGACTACCATGAACGTCACTTGAAAATTGCGAAAGAAGTGGGAGACAGGTCAGGAGAGGGAATGACGTTTGGTAGTCTTGGAAACGCTTATTCCAGTATCGGAGATTTCAAGAAAGCCACAGACTACTATGAAGGTTGCTTAAAAATTGCAAAAGAAGTGGGAGACAGGTCAGGAGAAGGAAAGGCGTACGGTAATCTTGGCAACATGTATCACAGACTCGGAGATTTCAAGAAAGCCATAGACTACCATGAACGTGACCTACAAATTGCAAAAGAAGTGGGAGACAGGTCAGGAGAAGGAAAGGCGTATGGTAATCTTGGCAATGTTTATTTCCATCTCGGAGATTTCAAGAAAGCCATAGACTACCATGAACGTCACTTAAACATTGCAAAAGAAGTAGGAGAAAGGTCAGGAGAAGGAAAAGCATATGGTAGTCTTGGCAACGTTTATGACAGTCTCGGAGATTTCAAGAAAGCCATAGACTACCATGAACGTGACCTAAAAATTGCAAAAGAAGTGGGAGACAGGTCAGGAGAAGGAAGGACGTATGGTAATCTTGGCAACGCTTATTTCAGTATCGGAAATTTCAAGAAAGCCATAGACTACCATGAAAGTTGCTTGAAAATTGCAAAAGATGTGGGAGACAGGTCAGGAGAAGGAAAGGCGTATGGTAATCTTGGCAACGCTTATTTCGGTATCGGAGATTTCAAGAAAGCCATAGACTACCATGAACGTCACTTAAAAATTGCAAAGGAAGTGGGAGACAGGTCAGGAGAAGGAAAGGCATATGGTAGTCTTGGCAACGCTTATGACAGTCTCAGAGATTTCAAGAAATCCATAGACTACCATGAACGTCACTTAAAAATTGCAAAAGAAGCGGGAGAAAGGTCAGGAGAGGGAAAGGCGTACGGTAATCTTGGCAACATGTATCACAGACTCGGAGATTTCAAGAAAGCCATAGACTACCATGAACGTGCCCTAAAAATTGCAAAAGAAGTGGGAGACAGGTCAGGAGAAGGAAAAACGTATGGTCGTCTTGGCAACGCTTACAGCAGTCTTGGAGATCTCAAGAAAGCCATCCACCACTTCGAACTAAACCTCAAAATTGCAAAAGAAGTAGGGGACGACGTTGACATTGCTGGTTCGTTTCATAACCTTGGTACTTGCTTTGAATTTCTGGGCTCTTTAGACCAGGCTCTCGATTGTTATCGTCACAGTGTAGCAAAGTTTAATGACATTAGGTGTCGTCTTGGGTTTAATGATAAGTTTAAAATATGCTTACGCAATACGCAACAGGTGGCGTACGTGCGTTTATGGCGTTTGTTGTTAAAACAAGGCAAGGTTTTAGAGGGGTTGTTTTCTGCTGAACAAGCACGTGCACAGGCTCTGAAGGATCTCATGGAGTTCAAGTATTCCCGTGTAAAAGAGCAAGCAGGGTCAGGAACAGGAATCGCTACTATACATGACACATTAAGTTATCTTCCGTCAAATACAGTTTTCATAGCGATTGAAAAGCAAGAATTAATTTTCTGGGCTTTCCAGAAAGGAAATGGTGTTCAGTTAAGACGAAAACAGATCAGCAGTGATGGTGAAGCCTACACTCTTTTAGAGTGTTTGATGCAGGTTACACGCCAGGAAATTGGTTCGAGAAATAATATCGAATGCGAAGATCGTTCCTTGGATATGGCAAGAGAAGGAAACGTTATATATGAGAGATCCCCTTCAGATGAGAGAAAAGATCAGTCCGCAAAATTTAACAAAGATGCCTTAAGTACATGGTACGACGCCATCATAGAACCTCTCCAAGACTTGTTGCTTGACAGTGAACTGGTATTCGTCCCCGAAGGTCCAGTGTGTCTGGCTCCCTATGCTGCTTTCATGGACTCGAACTCAAAGTACCTTTGTGAGTCGTTCAGAATCCGAGTGATTCCCTCCCTGACCAGTTTAAAGTTGATCGCAGAGTGTCCAGCCGATTACCACAGTAGCACTGGAGCGCTTCTCGTGGGTGATCCGTGGGTACAAGATGTTACTTATCAAGGGGTAAGGCTACAGCAACTGCCATTCGCCAGAAAGGAAGTACAAATGATTGGACAAATACTTCACACTGTGCCCCTCATTGGAACAGAGGCAACCAAGGATGAAGTGTTGAAACAAATCTCATCAGTTGCCTCGGTACACATTGCAGCACATGGGCGGATGGAAACAGGAGAAATTGCCTTGGCACCAAACCCAGCACCTGCATCTGGGGTACCTAGCGAGGAAGACTTCATTTTAACAATGACAGACGTGTTGAGTGTTCAGATAAGAGCAAGACTAGTTGTGTTAAGTTGCTGTCATAGTGCTCGTGGGCAGATTAAGGCTGAGGGTGTGGTTGGCATAGCAAGGGCATTTTTGGGTGCCGGTGCTCGGTCTGTTTTGGTGTCACTGTGGGCGATTGATGATGAAGCCACATTGGAGTTCATGAAAGTTTTCTACCTTTACCTGAAGAAAGGAAAAAGTGTCAGCGAATCTCTGAACCAAGCCATGAAATGCATGAGACAATCTGACCAGTTTAGTGCAGTGAAGTATTGGGCTCCGTTTGTACTTATTGGTGATGACGTCACCCTGGAGTTTGGTGAACACAAATAATAGGTTTGCACTGTAAGTAGATCCATATCAGGTGTTGAAACGTTATATTGAAGTCCATGGCCCGGATATTCAAAGCAGGCGTAGGCTGAGACAGGTTTAGAATCAACTGATTCATTTCAAGAATAGGGATTGTGATGTTTTGCTCTTCATTTTGATTTTGATACTTTCAAGACGTATCTTCAAATTTGCGCTTGGAATACTATTAAAAGGGGAAAGAAAAAAATCTTCAGAAACTTTTACTCCTGGATTAGCGTCAATCAACTTTTGAACAACCCGCCCCAGAAATTTGACTCCTCGTACACGTGTTATTTTCTCGTATAATAGAAATCAGCGACATCAATCTTTAGATAAGAACTGATAAAGATAAGAACGCGTTATGAAATTAGTTGCATAAATTAGTTTTTATTGTATAAAGACGACTTACAGTGCCAATGGCGAAATTATTGCAAAGCAAGTAGCTGTCTAAGACGAGTTACACTTTGTTACGTACCATGCAGCTTGTGTAGCAATGTGTCCCGAGGCAAGACATGTATCCATCTTTTGAGTTACATTAAGAGCATTATTTTGAGACCCTGTGCCAGCGTTGTTTATCACTCTTAAATTCAAATTCTTTGCACTTAATATTTTGGAATGAGCGGCATTGTTTTGTATTTAGCGTATTTTGTTTTTTTTTAATAAAATAAAATGCTTGACTTGACTTGCCTTTTTTTCACCTTTGATAAAGACCCGTTTTATGTGCTATTTTAAGCTAACAAATGTGAGACAAATAAAGCTATCTGATGAGAATCAAATTAGCAGGCTGAAGGTCTGAAGTTTTTACTTTGAAATTAATAAAAAAAACTTTATCGTGTTATTTTCACATTTCAACGTCACCTTGCAGTGTTAGAGAACATGAAGCGGCGTAGGTTATAACTGCAAGAAGTTTTCAAGTGGAGTTGAAACTTGCTATTTCTCTTCATTCTTTTAGCTACAAAACAAGGAACTGTGGTTCAGTGAAGAAGCATGAGTACCACACAGACTCCTCACATGTCAGATATGTGTTCATGTTAGACAAGGAAATCTTTTGCACTCTTAAAGAGACTGTAATTATTATGATACTTTGAGGCAATGTTAGGTCTAATAAGGGAATAGTTATCAGAGGGATGAAGTCTGCCCTACACGTGTGTTTAATTAAACGTGGTATTCCTAATTAATATCACTAGGGATTTATGATTCTTCAGTCATGAACCATTTTATTTCGGTATTTGTTACACTCAAATGTGTGTTTGTGAAAGGGACTTGGTTCTTCTCTCTTTATTGTAATTGAGGTTTAGACGTCAACATTGCAGGATTAGACTGCAGTACCGCAGAAAGCTTAGCTGCCCTATTCCAAAGCGTTTTAAAACAATTATATCAAATAATATTACATACAGTTAGTTAGCTTATAAAAATATTTAAAGGTGACTTTGAGTTTCGCTGGTTTGCAGGCATTAGTGAAATATGTAAGTAGTCGTACCTATTGTCGGACATTTTTACGCTGATCGCTTTTTCTTGGTCCTTGAGTAAGATTATTTCTATTTTTGTTGTCCCATATAAACGTAAGATGTTTTTACATCGATCGATAGCTAATATCTGGTTTTCAAAAACAATTGCACACTAAAAAGGTGGTTACAGTTTTATTTGCTGAAAAATCAATTATCGGACACGCAAATCTATTGTCGGGCACCCCAGAAAATCTTGAAAAATTGAGCGAATATGAATCATCGCACTTAAACCACGTGCTCGCACGCACTGCAAAACAAACCTGTCGATCTCTACTGTTTTGTGGGTCATCACAGCTGGTTCTAAACAAGAAATGGAGTCTTCAGAAACACAAGTAAGGCTTTTTAACATCTTTCACATCTTTTTACGTTTCTTTTCAGCGGCTCTGTTGCGTGCGTCCGAAAATAGATTTGCAGAAGATCCGAGGAATATAGCGAAAGCTCGACAGTTCAGTAGGGTGACAAGGCCGCTTTGACTTGTGGGATACAAAATGGTGGCCAATGTTCATCGTGACGAAGTTTGAAGTGAATCGGAGCTTGTTTTCCACAGTTTTTCAAGTTTTTCTCCGTGCGAACGGAAATTTTTGTTTTTTAAGCGCCATCTTTTTTGCAGGTACAGAAGAATGTGCTTTGACGTAATTTTACTCGTTCTATGATTAAACAAAACTCGTTAGATAGAGTCTTATTATTGTGTTCCCAACTTGTATGGCTTTGGTTCTCGTATTTCTGTCAATATGAAGACACATGAAACACGTTTTTTCAGCTGTCCGATATTATGCAGTGTCCGATTATATATGCGAATGCCTTAACGTATTGTTCATGCACGTTGTGATAATTTGCACAAATTCCCGTTTCTTTCGCTCCCTACTTCTTGTAACCAAATGTTTTGCAGAAAAAGTGTATTCATTAACATCCCTTTTAAGCAATAACGAACGCAAAATATCAAAAAAATTTTCTATTGACGTTTGACTAACAGATGATCCATGGTCTTCCATGGGAATCAATTACTGATACCGAAATTCCATGTATTCACGCCGGATATTTGCATAGTACTGTGAAGGATAGTTGTTGATAGAACACACAATGACTTTTAGCTAAGCGTCGAATTTCAAGCATTCATGATTATCAAAAAATATATGGGAAAATATAATTTGGAGACTCTATGAATGTTTGTTTAGTTTTTAGTTGAATTTCTTTTTGCGTAGACCTATATTAAACAAACTGGAAGCCTCCAAAAAAGGTCAGTTGATTATAGAAAAAGTGAGACGTCATCGGTGTTTAGAATGAAGAAATAGTAATACAAATTACCGGCGTTAAAAATGGTTAAAATTCTTTCGGTGCTGCTACTGGAGCGTAATTCAGGTAAGCCTTAAATTCGTTTGCGAATAAACTTTGTTCCCTGTAGGTTGTTTAGTGATCTTTCCGTTAAGGGTGGAGTTATGTAGTTTAATTTAGCGCGCAGGTGATTTTTTGGTACTTTCAAGTTGTTACTCCTATTATAATACTTAATTGTTTTCAGTAAAATGAGCAAGATGTGTCAGACGCTTGAATTGTACACTAGACGAAAAGTTAAATTTACTAAAATTTGCTGGGAGCGAATGTCACAGATACAAATGTCAAATTCAATGTGTAAATGTTGGACAAAATGGTAAATGCCGCACTTGCACCATTATTTGCACTCAGTAGGCCAGTGTCGGGCAAAAGCGGCCATTACCCACTCTCCCACCAATTGAATAAACCTCACAGCGGAGATCCTTTACGGCTGACAGACCCTAAGAGCACACCCCAATAGATGGTTTTCACTGTCACACCATGAAAAATAAAATCCAAAACCATTCGTTAATTGAAGAGAAGAAATAGCGATGCTAGAGAAGATTAATAAATAAACAACTTCTCGAATTCTCAGGTCTGTGTGGTATCCCAAACTTCAGTTATTCGCCGAAATGTTCCGCACAAATTTATAGAGCCTAGTATGGAGCCACCATATTGGGTTACCTCCATGGTACACCAATATGGCGGCGGAAAATAATGAAAACATCTGGAATAGTCAGCGGTTACCCAAACCTCCTGAAGCCTGGGTCGAGACTAATGTCCTGATCATTGATATTCAAATAGACACCTCCCCGCCCCTACCGCCATATCTTGTATCAAGGGATGTGAGCCCACGAGGATATGAAGTCATTTGGTCAGCAATTACGTATCTCTCAGTGACTAGTAAGGGTAAAATTACTCAGGAGAACTTTACATGTGCCGAACCTAATGTAACTTAGCAACAAGAACAGCTTTTGCTCATTTGCATTAGGTACATGTAGAGTTCGACGTTTAAGCTAGGCCTTAAAGTACACAAAGAATTATCCCACAGCACAACCCACGTATCACTTCTGATTAAAATTAGCATCGAACAATTAGCAACCAATCAGAAGCATTTTCCGCGTTTTACTAGTAACATTCCAGGTTGGTGGGGTGCTTCTCGGTATTTTAGCCCCTCGTCCCTGATGTCAATATTATAGGCTTACCACTGAGTCCTCACAGGGGATTTTTTCTGGCTTAACTCAGATGTTGACATTACAAAGCGAGGTTTCTACTTCTCTAGGGTCATTTGGCAGCTTCTTCTGTGGCTTACTCGACGGAATATTGCTGAACCACGACAAGGACAAAACCTACAGTGTCTAGTCATTTTCGTAATAAATTATGTGATCGGGTTCAAATCGGTAAAACTCTTTAGGATATAGGATTTTAGGACAAAAGGTTTCTCTTAAAGGAATTTGCTCTTTCACGCGTGGTTAGACTGTACAAATTAAACTACATTCAAAATGACTGCATTGGATTTGACAAAATGGCTTAATTCGGGTGTACGTGCTTTGCATGAGTGATTTTTCCCAGAGTATTATTCACAATAAGTTTCAAATCGTTTAAATTACAAGATGGTGCACGTGCTACTTTCTTTTGTATTCCCTCTCTCTGATTGGCTGTTTCTCCCTCCAGCCGTTGGGGCCTGGGTAGGAGCAGCTTGAGTATTTGCATTTGCGTTTCCAATGATGGCTCGTACGTCACATATCTGGAAACAAGAATTTGTGAGATGTTACACCAAACTATATCACTACAGCGATTTTCCTTAGAGGGTTTTACGTTGATGTTTAAGTGATTTACAAACTTTGCACAATAAGGAAGGAAAACCAAGCCAAATTGTTTGTTTTCTTCTTCAAAGAATCAGAACATAATTCAAGCTCGGGCGAACCACACTAATGAGTTTTCAGAAGTCTCCGTTTTCAAAAAGGAGCAAAATATTTGTCCGTGCAAACGTTTCCTCATCGTTTTCACAAATCTACACTAACGCGTTTTCCCTTCGTTTTGGTTTTCTTCCGCACACTAACCACGTAAGCGACTTCAGAAGTCTCCACCTTTGAAACCGTTTTTGAACCTCTCCCTTTTCAAAAACGCTTTTGATCTTTTTAGTGTGGATGATGGACACGTGTTTTACCGCGCTTAGCGCCGATTTCATGTTTTTAAGAGTACGTACCTCTAACATAGTTTTGGCGGCTTTATTACGATTAATAGAGGCAGCACTGAGCTAAAAGAGAGAGACCTTTTTGTGGGTGAAAGGTTATCAGGGGCATAGAAGGGGCATATCTTATTTGCAACCACCAAAGAAAAGATAAGAAATGTAAGGTAATTAATAGTAACCTCATGTAGATCAAGATTGTATTGCTGAAGCCTAGATAACGTACTGTTTAACCTTTTTTTCCTTTCTTTTTTTATTCCCTTTAGATTGATAATGTAAATGTTAATGCCAGTTTTGCTTTGGTAAATAAATTAAAACAAAATAGTTTTTCCGGCTTGCTGTTGTTTGTCACACATCCGACGAAGCTGATTCATTTTGTCATGAAGCCGTTTATTTAACGTTTTTAGCGTCGCCATCTCGGACATATTTTTCACCACGTCTGGATTAAGTGGGAAACTACAGAGAAAAGTTTTACTGTTTTACAGTTTTACTGTCACACACTGAAAACCTCACCTGGATTGATCAAAGTTAGGGGAAATTCTTGTTTTTGCGATCACCAAATTACGTAGAACAAGATTAAAAAGACGACAAACCATACTTACTCAAAAACAGAATACAACAGCTAATAACAAGCAACACTTAGAAATCTATACTCTATTGATACTCAGAGTGTTCTAAAACAAGTCTTTTTTAAGCAACAGGCGTATTATACTGGCAATGTCAGCTATGCTTACGGTTTGTTTCTTGGTTTCCACTCCCATTATTGCCTTGGTATCTTTTCCGTTTTTGGCCGCCACGTTGACTTGTCTCTTGTCCGCGACTTGCTGGCCCCACAACTGAACAATGACCGACCGGTAAATATCGCGATACCGACAGTAAACCAATGCTAGAACGTCATCTCCCCATCAGTGACAACAAAGACGACTGGAGACGAGTCAGGGATTTTGCGGTGCTACGAAAATATGCTGCAATGAATTACAACCAAAGCCTGTCATGCAGAAGAGTTATAAACTTTTGATAACACATTAAAGATAATTGTTGTTTGGAACAATAAAAAATATGCAATGCTGAGCGTGTATCGCTAAGGAATTCCCTTTGCATTCTACACGCGGACAACAAAATCCAGTTTCTTTCCTTCCTGCAGAAAGGAACGATTAAACCAATGATCCTACAGTAACAATACCATAAAACTAAGATTTGTAACGCCCGTTCCACTAAAACGAGAACTCAATCAACGCTTGACTTTAAGCGAGGGGTCAAGGAAAACAAGCTCAACAGAAAACGTACTGTAAGCACTGAAGTGAACGGCCAAAGTGAAACCTTTCAAGTTGCTAAAATTGTTGTTTAGAGCTTCAACGATGACAAAACAGAACAGTTGAGGTAAGTTAACGTTTATTTTGAAATTGATCAATAATTGTTCACGGAAGTGGAGGTAAATAGCAGATAATAACGCGAGTTTGAGCAGCCAATCAGAGGGGGCGAAAAATATTATCCACTGGTTTGGTTTATACTAAACGTCACTGTGACAACGTTTGGTGGATTTCAATCCATTTTGTTTGATTCTATTTTTGAGTGCTCCGTAAGTTTCTGTCGCTATTGTGATTGGCAGTAGCGTAAAACACAAACGCCAGGATTTTCAATGGGAGGGGTCCAAATGACGACTTGTAATTAATTCTTCAGAAGCCTAAGAATGTTAACTCAGATTTCGCAAATTTACAATAACGATCGATATAAATGTGATGGTGAATTTTTAAGCCTGGTGAATATATGAGAAAGATGTTTTATTTAGTTAGTAACACAGGTGACTCGGAAAAATCCGCGTTTTCCCACAGGAGTAGAACCTATGACCTTCTGGTTACTAGTCCAGATGCTCTACCACTGAGCTACAGGATACTCGTGGGAGCTAAGGCCATTAAAACTAGGTTCATGTGACAAACGTCCCCCATACTGCTAGGACTGTTAAGCCTGGTGAACATGAGCCTAGTTTATCTGCAGGTTTTTTTTATTATTAGCTCTTTTCTTTCTTTTTGTTCATTTTAGCTGAAATGCATTTGATCAATCCAAATAAAAAACGACAAGCACGTGTTTCAACGAGGGGGGAAAGGGTAGGGACTCCCTGGACTCTTGCTGCTATTAGATCCGCTTAAGACTAACACGAACGAAAGCAAGGATGCTGCCGTAAAAGGGTGCTAGCAGCGTAAAACTAACCTGTTGTCTGGGATCGTCGATGAATATGTCATCTTTTTCTGTGATTTCTTTTCCTTTGTCGTTTAATGGTACTTCTTTTACCTACAAGACAGTCGAGAAGAGAAGCGAGAAAAAACAAAGCCACAACAAAAGAGGGTAGCCGATTTCTCATCCTCTGAAGTCAGTTACACTGTGCTTCCCCCCATGGCAATCTAAAAAATAGAAAGCACCATGAACATTTTTTTTAACTATGAAAGATAATGTTTAAAAGCAGAAGGTCAATGCAAAGCCCAAATTCCTAAAAGCTTCTGAAGCTTTTTCCAAGGAACCTATCAAAGCTTTTACTGCTGTGGAATGCACATAGGGTAGCGTTAAGTTCTTTTCTTGAACGAGGAGTACAATTACAAAGTAACCTAAACAACGGCCACTATTGAAAAGCCATGTTATTTTGTCTTATTTGCCATTTACTCCTTTGCTGAATTAACCTACAGATTGAGGCCGTCAAGGAGAAACTTTGTACAGGACGACTTGAATTAAGATGCAACATGAGCCATTATTACCAGCGCGGTTTACATAAGACGCAAAGATTTCGTGATAAATGGTTTTAAGACACGGCTCAAGGTTGAGGTAATGGATTGGATTTGTATCCAAGAAGACTTTAAACAAAAGAATTGGCAAAAGAATTACCAAACTGGTAGGGTTAAAACTATCTTGTCTTCTGTATTTCTCCAAAGATTTGTGCGTCAAAAGTGGTGTAGGCTACCCGAGATCGAGGTCTCACCGAAAATTGTTTCAAGGAAACATCGCTGAAAGATTTCGTAACTTCATTAAAATTATCACCTTACTGTGAGCTCTGTTGTCTCGTGTCTTTGATTTCTACATCATTTTCTGCAAATATCCAAGTTTTTCCCCGATTCTTCGGTGAATCTTCGGTTGATCGCAGTTTCTTAACCGCCCGCCATTTTGAAAAACCACTCATTCCCAGTTCTACGCAGCTCCCAAAAAGACCCCAAGAGAGACTATGTAAGCAATCTTTGCCATGTTATGGTTACGAGCTCATAAGAAGATTGCACGACGGACTTCCATATATCGAAGGTCGCCGTGCAACGGACTAAAATTTTTAATTCAAATTAAGTTCTGTCGGGGGACTGGAAAACGCTTTTTGCTCTTACCAGCTGAAGACGAATTTGAAAAACAATAGCGATTGTCTTGTCTGCCAATGGCACAAATCTCCTAGAAACGGCCCAAGCGCTTCCCACCCAGTGTGTCTAAGGCTTTCAGGAGGTTTTCTGGTAAGCTGCGTAGAACTGGGAATGAGCAGTTTTTCAAAATGGTGGCGGTTAAGCAACTGCGATCGAATTCACCGAAGAATCGGGGAGAAACAGGGAGAAATCAAAGACACAGGACAACAGAGCTGACGGTATGGTTACAGTGTTACCTTGAAAAGAAACAACGTGAATTTAACATAATTTTCCTTTTTTTCCTTTATAACATTGCGCTTTTCTGTTAATTCATGCTCATTATCCACAAATGATATGGAATTATTGCAGCCGTCTTAAACTTTATAAGCGGTCTCAATTGCCAAACATCTCAAGATGTTCGGCAGTAGGTCAGGGTAAGACAGGGCATGTACACATGTACAACCTTCCAAGTTTTACAGTACTTTTTCCTACTGAAACTTTTTTTGGTGTTGCTTACACATTTCACATCTTGTGCGTACATGTCATCAAAGCAGGACGGCTATCTCTAAAAGGAGGAACGGGGAACGGGGAACGGGGAATCTCTAAAATGGGGAATCTCTAAAATAGGGAATCTCTAAAATAGGGAATCTCTAAAACGGGGAATCTCTAAAATAGGGAATCTTTAAAATAGGGAATCTCTAAGATAGGGAATCTCTAAAATGGGGAATCTCTAAAATGGGGAACCTCTAAAATAGGGAATCTCTAAAACGGAGAATCTCTAAAATAGGGAATCTCTAAAATAGGAAATCTCTAAAATAGGGAATCTGTAAAATAGGGAATCTCTAAAACGGGGAATCTCTAAAATAGGGAATCTCTAAAATAGGGAATCTCTAAAACGGGGAATCTCTAAAATAGGGAATCTCTAAAATAGGGAATTTCTAAAACGGGGAATCTCTAAAATAGGGAATCTCTAAAATAGGGAATCTCTAAAACGGGGAATCTCTAAAATAGGGATCTCTAAAACGGGGAATCTCTAAAATAGGGAATCTCTAAAATGGGGAATCTCTAAAATAGGGAATCTCTAAAATGGGGAATCTCTAAAATAGGGAATCTCTAAAATGGGGAATCTCTAAAGTAGGGAATCTCTAAAATAGGGAATCTCTAAAATAGGGAATCTCTAAAATGGGGAATCTCTAAAGCGGGGAATCTCTAAAATAGGGAATCTCTAAAATGGGGAATCCCTAAAACAAAAACTTCTCGCAGCGGTCCTTTCGACTCAGGTCAGTGGGGTCAAAAGGTCAAGTTCGTGGGGTATGAATGGTGCGACCACCAGCAGTTTATTGGTTTCTCGTTTTAACGGTTCTCTGGTTGGTGATGTATTTATGATTGCCGGTAGTAAAAAACAGCGAATACCAGTTGGGTTTTGACGTTTAGTTCGGTCAGTTCGCGTTATTGGAAGGCGTGGTAATTATTTATGTCTGTGGGGCTTGTCGAATTTCGCAAAACTTATTTCCCTCGAGACATTTGGATGTATTAAGCAACCCTTTTTCCGCAATTTGTTAACTCTGTTGAATTTGCACAAACTTTCTTCAGCTGCCATACTTTCCATGGCGGGTAATTTTCTTCTTAACTCAGCGTTTCACTTGCACGCCGATCCAGAACCCGCATCCAGAACAACTTACGCCGTACTGATGAGCTCTAAGAAGAGCGAAACGGCTGTCTACGGCTGAAACCCAGCTCTGTTGAAGTTCTATCAAAGTGTCGTGTTGATGTCTTGCAAAGTCAAATCTTTCTACGAAGTCAGATCAGCCTTGCTGCTATGTTTGTCATTACAGATTTTTGCTGGTACTCTTCCTGAAGTGTTTACGATCTATACTCGCCGGCCTTCATTTTTGTTCAACAGAGTCTATGTAGCCGTTATTTGGGTCGTCACGAAGGAGCGTTGCGTGATTACCCAAATGCATAGGAGACGACATTGATCAGACTTTCCCAAAACTAGAAATTGTGGTACGTACCGGTGCACGTGCGATATTTTGATTTCCGACATCGTTTGCGTGCAGACATGAATTATTCCTTCCCATAATTCGTGTATGTACGCAGGCTACGTACGTGAAATTTTAAGAAAAATTTTAGTAGCTTAATAATTTCACGTACGTGAAATTAATTTCCGTTTCTATTTCGTTTTTCCGCGTTGTTTCGTTTTATTCCTTTTTCGTTATGTTTGGTTCCATTCGATTCCGTGTTCGCAGTTACCATAAACAAATTACAGTTGCTTTACAAATTTAATAATGGAAGTGCTGCTTAAAGATCCGAACTTGATTTAGGAAGTTACCTTTTTACGTTTACGTAAGCCGTTCATTCATCGTCTCTAATTTTATTTACGCACGTAAAGCCAGTTAAATTCACGCCCGCACGCACGTAAAATTTACGTAACAGTGGATATCAACCTTTATGCTTTGCGCTTCAGGTTACCGAATGAGTCGATCTGCTCAAGTAAGCTATACAGGCTCTGGCGATTACAATAAATACGTTTTCACGTTCACGTGTATATGTAAGCCTCACAGATGCTACCCTGGCTCCACAGGCCCGTTGAGTATAGATCAGATAGATAAGCAGGAGTATATCAGTCGCATCACAGCGGTTGGAGGTAATTTATTAGTGCGCCTTTCAAGCAGAGATTTACATAACACGAACTCTGAAATTCACAACCCAACTGATGATCCCATTTGTTTCCCTGCCGACAATCATAGTTAGTATCGACCTCAGACGTTTTTTGAGGGGGGGATTTTTTTGGTCCGCTTCATGGGCCATTGATTTCACTCCGCGCGTTTGAAAAGTTCACAAGTTCGATGACTACAAGCTGAACCCAAGATCTGTAAACTTGAAAATGCGATGAATGAATGAACTGGCAATCATCAGAATTGCTCTCAAATAGCGCCGTTCCTGAAATAAAAGGTCGCCCTTGAGGAAAAATTCAGGAAAAGTGTTATCTGAGGCCAAGAAATATGACGGCGAGTAAAAATTCATTCACCGAAAGTTGAGCGTTGCTGATCTTTGCCGATCTTGCGATCCATAAACTTGTGATCACGTGGTGATTTTTTTCAAACCGCTGAGTGAAATCAATAGTCCGTGAAGGGAGCTAAAAAGACCCTTCTTAACGGACGTCTGAGGTCTGATCGTACTGTACATCGACAGCTAACCCACCAGCCATGAAAACCAGAAACCTACGAAGTGATCGAAATCAATCAGTCATAGAACGCGACCTTGACCTTTACCCTCGCTAAGCTGAGCTTCTAAAGAACCGATGCTATCATTTTCAGGTTTCCATTTCAGAGATTTTCCAGTTTAGAGATTCCCCGTTTTAGAGATTCCCCATTTTAGAGATTCCCTATTCTAGAGATTCTCCGTTTTATAGATTCCCTATTTTAGAGATTCCTCGTTTTAGAGATTCCCCGTTTTAGAGATTCCCTATTTTAGAGATTCCCCATTTTAGAGATTCCCTATTTTAGAGACTCCCTGTTTTAGAGATTCCCCGTTTTAGAGAGTCCCTATTTTAGAGATTCCCCATTTTAGAGATTCCCTATTTTAGAGATTCCCTATTTTAGAGATTCCCCGTTTAAGAGATTCCCTATTTTAGAGATTCCCCGTTTTAGGGATTCCCTATTTTAGAGATTCCCCATTTTAGAGATTCCCTATTTTAGAGATTCCCCATTTTAGAGATTCCCTATTTTAGAGATTCCCCGTTTTAGAGATTCCCTATTTTAGAGATTCCCCATTCCCCGTTCCCCGTTCCCTGCTCTCTATTTTAGAGATAGCCAAAGTAGGACAGAATATTTCACTATAGTCTTCAGACATTAGTGCATCGATTTTTTTGCCTGACAAAGGAACAACTTTTAGTTTTAGAAATTGCTGATTTTCTTAAGAACTCATATTCTTGACCCATTATTTAAGACATTTAAGCCACAAACCCTTCACCATAGGCGTACGGGCACATTCGGACTTGGGGGGGCGGCGATCTTCTTGCCCGAAAAAATTACACAATGCCCGAATGTGTAAGTGTTGAAATTTGGATATAAACGAACTTAAATTGCAAGAAAAACAAAAAGGTTCACAATTCTCACGTCTACTGAAACTGTTATAACTCCAAAAACAGTTGTTTTCAAACCTCGCATACTCTATGAACTCTATTGACAAGCCTACTCATGCGATCAATCTTGTCAAAATTAAAAAGTTATTAAAAGGAAAAGTTTTTCCTTCCGTGGCGCTGTCCGAAAGTGTTAATAATCTTGTTCATACTGTTAACAATAACTTTGTTCCCATAAGAGCGCTCAATGCACACGATAGCGAGGCTGTTCAGCCTATTTTGCCCCATCGTGCTCCGAAGGTAGGTCTTCAAGCGTCGGAGTCCGCTGAATGAGCGCTCCGCTCAGCAGGACGTTGCGGGGATGACGGCCAGAATGGACGCGACCTTTGAAAATTCTGAGGTCATTTCATACAGGCTGTTTGCGTTCAACACTTCGATGACTTCTGCAGGTGTTTTTATCGATTTTCCCACGTGTGCTGCCTTAAACTGACAGAACAGGGGTTGGTCTGCCTGGAGTAACTCCCTGTCGAGGTTATAGTACCTGGCAACCCGGTCGAAGCTAGCACTGGTGGGCGAATCACTTAGGGTGATGTCACCTAACGGACAATGTCACCTAACAGTAGCTTCCTGAATAGGGACGTGTTCATCTTGGTCATCCTGCAGTTCCAGAACCACCGACACAGGCGAGATTTCAACTCTTTCAATGCCATCAGTTTGTACGTTCCAACAGGAACCAGTGTTATCTTGGTCATGTGCGTCAGTCTGGTTGTCTGATCTGAAGAGCTTCTGTGACGGCCGCGACTCCGCGGAGCTCTTGGTGAAAAAAGCAAGGTGACTCTGATTACGCTCACGTACCATAGTGAAAGCAACTTTCTGTCCTTTGTGCACAGTTTTGGCATGATTATCTTTATAATCGGAATCGAGTTCCTTCTTACATACACCACAAATGACGCGCTGGCGATAAGGGCGTTTTCTTTTTCCTCTATCAGGCTCTTGATCCGTCATAATTCAAGGTTCACCTCTACCTCTCGATCTCCAGTCTAAAAATGGGACGTTGAATAGAGTGCTTTACGGTATCCGTTTACTTTCTGAATAAATCGCTTTAAATTATGAAGTTGAAGCATCGGATGCTGTTCTTACCATTTCAAGCGTGACAAAAAGACCGTAACGCATTCCATAATAAAACTAAGTTGTGGAGCATAGTGCAGTGTGATGTTTTTATACGTACTGATTAGTAATGTTTATTAAAAATTCAGGATTATAAGTTTTGATTCAAGGATCTCTTTTTGCCAAAATTTTTTCATGTATTTCTAATGCAAATCGCACGGGACTGTACACGATAAAACTAAGATAAAAGGATAAAACACAGCTTTTGCACACGTGGCCGGCATTGTGCTATACATAATAGATCATGCAGCGGTCCAAAAATATATAAGCTTTCACTGAATGAGAAGTAATTTCGCCTTTTAACACGCTAAAGTGCACCCTACCAAAATCGAACAAAAACACCCAACTTATGCCGTTTTGGTGAAATTGGAATAAGCGTTTCTTCTAATCTAAAATCAACTGTCAAATTTGCAACGCGCTCACACTGTTGCTTTTAATCTCCATTCACGCAAATTTGGAGAGTTTTCCAAAATTTTTCACCTAGCTTGACAATGACGGACAGTTCGACCAGGTTTAACGCTTAAGATAAACCCGTTTAATTAAAATTACACCAAAGAAAAAATAAAAACACTCGGGCAAAAACCCGAAGAGCTAACCTCCTGCATTTTTTGCAAATCTTTATCTCCACGCTTTGGTAGTTGGTACAAGCCGACAAAATGCCTTGACTTAATTACCAATTATTTACCTTTCGTCTTGTCGACCGCTTGACCTTAAGGCACTTTCTACTTGATCTTGAACTTGAACTCTTTTCTTGATCTTGAATTTGAACTTTTTTTCTTCTTAAACAACGTTTACTTTGACTCCACGAAGTCCTCAACTGAAACTCAACTACATGTGAGCTGCACGCGATTCAGAAAGCGTACGCGTTCTCCCGCCTTGTCTGAATTGGCGCGAACGTTTGGCGCGAACTGCAGCAAATGCCAGGCTGCTAGCGATCGGCAGATCGGCAGCAAAGCCATTCAAACGTTTCAAGATGGACCGTTTGGTCGTGTTGTAGAAGCCGGACTCAATAAATAAATACATATTTTAATCAATGTATAAAATAAGTAAATAAATAAATATTTTAATCAATAAATATTTTATCCCAAGTACTTTTGCCCGAATCACAAGCGTTTTGCCCGAAAATTTTCGCAACTGGGGGGGCTGCAGCCCCCCCCCCGCCCCCCTGTCCCGTACGCCTATGCCCTTCACGACTTTCCTGTTACTATTAAAGGGAAATATACGCAGTACATCATTTTATTCCAGGAGTGTTTTTTTTCGCTTAAACCAGTTTGTCTGTTGAGGATCTTGAACGTGTGTTTAAGAGTCGTTGCACATTTGAGTATAAATTTCCCGAAAATTTTTCTCGAAGACGTAATTTAAGCTTAAAAGAATAGCAAGCTATTGCAGAGCAAATTATTAAATATATTTTGAATCAAATGTGAGCCAAGTCAACACAGTAAAAAATATGCTCTTTCTCAAATCTGCCTTTTACTTTTTCAACCGATAGTGGCATTCCATCTGATCTCGTAGATGAAAACAGAGGAGACTTTGGAGTGCATCTTGTCATTTGTCTGTCTTGTCACACTTCTTATCAATAAAGACCGGCCAACTTTCTGTATTTTTTCTACCCTTTATTAAAAGAGACCCAACTGGCTTTGAAGTGGGTGGCTTACAAGAGATGACCCAAAGGGGAAGGGTTGGGTGGGGGCTTATTAGAGAGTGGTATTATTGCAAAATTTGACTTTCTAGTGGGGGGGGGGGGGGCTTATTTAAGACAGGGTTATAGAGAGGGGTCTTATCAGAGCTTTTGTGGTAAGTAGGTTAGCTCACAGATACAAAGTATCTGATTCCAGTAATAGGAAAAATAAGCGGCACATACCTGTTTTTACACCCCCGGTGTAAATGACCGCATGACACGGCATATTTTCTGGGAAAACATGAATGTATCAATATTGTGATTTATTGGATTTCAGTTTACAATTATTTCAGGTGGTCTTTGTGCTATTTATTGTAAGGCGCTATTAAGTTATTGTTAATAATATTGCAATACCCTAATGGATTATTCAAATGCACTTTCTTTCATCAGCCACTCATTGTGATACAGTGATGTAAGGTGGGTTTCAGGTTTCCACACCCAGATGTAAATGACAGCATGTAATGAACAGATCATGTGATTATATCGTCTTATCAGTTTTCTCGGAAAACGGGAAAAACCCTAACTGATCATTCAAAGCAATTTCTTGCGCCAGTGTAGTTATTCACTTTGTTGAGCTCTGTTGTTTGAATTTTCGTGTGATTTTCATTTTCCATATTTATATCTGAACATGATATGACTGCTGTGTAATATTTCTCGTTGGCCAGCTTCAGTCACAGCGGTGTAACTGGGTTTTCAGGTAGGTATTCGTTTTGTTTGTTTTCTTCTGTTTTGATGAAATAGATGACTGTGTAACGAGGAGGTAATTAGATGTTGAGTAATGGAACCACTGGGCCTTGGTATATTCAAGTATTAATTATAAAGGTCTATGACGCTAGTCATTTGGCTATATATCACAGTGTTCAAGGGGTTGAAGTTATATCTAGGAAATAGTAAAGAGCCCATTGCTGAATATTTATCCAGAATGTTCAGTATTTTCATTGTCACAGATACTAGATATGTCCGTGACCATTAACAAAGAATATGAGGATAAAAGTAGAACAATTCAATTCAACTGAACAATTTAAAGCATTGAGTGTGGTACATGCTCGCTCACTCTTTTCTCTGTCGTTTATACTGGACTGAAAATTGCCGATTGTTCTGCGAAGGAGAAAAGTTAGCTTTTCTCAGTTTTTCTTTCGCAGAGAACAGAAAAGGCTTCAGTTTCAATAGAAAAGGCTTCCGTTTGGAGAGGAAAGGCTTCGGTTTCGTGTCAGTGAACACGTCAGTTGGCAAAAATAAATTATCAAGAAAACACAATAAAATATCCTGAAACAATTTATCCAAAAAACACAGTAACACTTGGTATACGGGATGGGTCTGAGATAAACTTATCAATCCAGCACCACATACCTGTTGTACCCCGCCCCTCTCCCCTCTCCCCCTGTGTAACCGATAGTTGACACGGCACATGATTATTGGATGATTAAATATTCAGCAATGGCTCTTTACTATTTCCTGGATATTATTTCAACCCCCTAAACACTGTGATATATAGCCAAATGACTAGCCCCATAGACCTATAATACTTGAATATACCAAGTCTGGGTGATTCCATTACTCCACATCTAGTCACCTTTTTGTTATACAATCAATTATTTCGCTAAAACAGAATAAGACAAACAACAGTATTTTGATTGTCACAGATACTGGATGTATTTTATCTGCCGATTAGACTGGACTGAAAATTTCAAATTGTTCAGCGAAGGAGAAAAGTTAGCTTTTCTTAGTTTTTCTTTCGCAGAGAACAGAAAAGGCTTCAGTTTAAAAAAAAAGGCTTCGGTTTTATGTCAGTGAACACATCAGTTGGCAAGAAAAAATTATCAAGAATACACAGTAAATTATCGTGAAACAATTTATCCCAAGAAAAGTAACACTCGATATGCGGATGGTTTTCTCCTGTGAGTCTGATATGAACTTATCAATCTAGCAACACACTCCTGTTCAATACTCGCCCCTCTCGCCTCACCCCAAGTGTAACTGATAGTTGGCACGGCACATGATTATTGGCGTTTTATGGAAAGCGAGGAAAAATCCTAATCGATTATTCAAATACACTTCTTTTCATCTATTGCGAGCACTAAAAACGCAGCTCTGTTGTTTGAATTTTAGTGTCATCTCCTAAAGGAAAATCTTTATATCTGAACGATATGGCGAGGCTTCTGTAACAGCGATGTAACTGGGTATTCAGGTAGGTATTCGGTGTTTGTTTTGTCCTGTATTGGCGAAATCGATGATTGTACAATGAAAAAGTAACTAGATGTGGAGTAATGGCATCATCGAGCCTTGCTATATTTATTATGGGTCTATAGTGCAAGTCATTCATGATTATATGATATGATTCAGTGTTCAAGGGGTGGAAGTTATATCTAAAACATATTAAAGAGCCACTGCTGAATATTGAATCATACAAAATATTCAGTATTATGATTGCACTTCACAGATGCAAGATATGTCCGTGACTATTACTAAAGAATGTGTGGAGAAAACAACATCAATTTGAAGCATCGAGTGTGGCACATTCTTCCTCAGTCAGTTATCTGTCGTCTATACTGGATTGAAAATTGTAAATTGTTCTGAGAAAGAGAAAAAGCTGGCTTTTCTCAGTTTAATCTTTTGCAGACAACAGAAGAGGCTTCGGTTTCAAGAGAAAAGGCTTCAGTTTCGAGGAAAAAATGCTTCGGTTTCATGTCAGTGAACACGTCAGTCGCTAAGAATAACTTATCAAGGAAAACAGTAAATTATCGTGAAAAATTATCCAAAAGTACAGTAACGCTTGGTATGGTTTTTTCACAGGATGGGTTTCTCCTGTGAGTCTGAAATGAACATTTGAATTCAGCACCGTACTCACTAAATATACAGCTCTGTTGTTTGAATTTTAGTGTCATCTCCTAAAGGAAAATATTTATATCTGAACGATAATATGAGGCTTTTGTAACAGCTATGTAGCTGGGATTTTAGGTAAGTATTCGTTTTGTTTTTTTTTTTTTTCTGTTTTGGTGAAATAAATGATTGTATAACGAAAAGGTAACTAGATGTGAAGGAGTGGTATCAGCCAGTCTTGGTATATTTATTACGGGTCTATCACGCAAGTCAATTGGCTATACTATTCAGTGTTCAAGGGGTGGAATAGTAAAAAGCCATTGCTGAATATTTAGTCACCCAAAATATTCCGTATTATGATTGTAACAGATACTAGATATGTCCGTTACTACTGATGAAGAATATGTGGAGAAAAGAACAGTTCAAAGCAATCGTTTAATCCATGAAGAATTGAGTGTGGTACATTCTCCCTTAGTTTGTTATCTGGCGTGTATACTGGATTGTAATAAATTGTTCTGTGAAAGAGAAAAGGTTGCACATTTTTGGTCTCATGTCAGTGAACCGGTCATTTGGCAAGAATAAATGTTCAAGAAAATGCGGTACAACTTGGTATACGACTGATTTTCTCCTGTGGGTGTAAGATGAACTTACACATACTTGTTGCGTGACCGCACGAAAACCTTGTACTAGTTCTTAAGTCAGGCGCGCCTTTGTGTGACTGTTGAATAGCGAAATTGTGGTAGCATTACGCGATTTCTCTCTCTAAAGTTTCGCTTTCAGCTGTTTTTCTGACATTTCATATATCAAGTACAAAACATCGCGGCACGTGACATGGCATCCAATTTCCTTATAAGGCAAAGTACAGAGTTATTTTCTAATTACCCTTTGTTCGGTAGACCAATAAGAACGCTAGAAACTCAACAACCGAGATTGATAATTTATTAATATCAGTTCAATTCAGCCTTCAGTCAGTTTCAAAGACGTCTGGAGATTGGCTTTTAAAGAGTTTTCTGGAATTGTTATCAAAGAGGAACTGAGTTAAGAATACAAAAGAATCCGAATCCGAGGTAGGGTACAAGGTAACCGCTCTAGTTTGTTGTTGTTGTTGTTGTTGTTGTTGTTGTTGTTTCAGGCAAGTGGTTTCTTGTCACTTCCTTTCTGTGGCTTACCATTCGTAGGCTTAATTTTCGAGTATCTTTGATGATGCTCGAATATTTTTAACAATGATAACACAACTGCCGTAAATGATCTGACAGCAAGACCAAGCGATTACAGAGGCGGAAATACGTGCTGATTTTTCTGCTTATTTCCAAAAAATTTTCAGGGCGAACAGGTATGAAAACAAAACTAAAATGTCATAGAATATTTATTCTCAATAATCAAAATGTTAAATTATTTGATCTACAGCAGCTTAAAGTCTAACTCCCAGCATTCATGGCGAGGAGTCCAATTACAACTTCAAGTGACAGTGATGTCATATCAGCTGCTGCGGATACGCTGGATTTTGATAACGTCACTTTAAGAGGTGGGGTGAAACATAATTTGTTATTTTCCAAAGGAAGTTAATCGTGTAGGGAGATAACAAATGTTCGCTCGTAACTGTCAACAATTACTGTTCATTCCTTGTCAGCTCATTAGGAAAAAGCCCAATTACGTCGTTATAATCCATCACAATACAATCGTCTCCGATCGTTGATTTTGCCTTTATTACTTATAAAGTAAACTCAACATTTTGAGGTTTCTCTACATTTGAATAAAGTTCTTTAAGGAAGTTGATTTTTAAAGACCCTTATAACTACCGTAATTAACTTTGACGATAGGATTTAGAGATAAGTATAATTTCTTTCCTGTCAGTGAATATTTTGAACTCCAATCAGTTATTGCCAGAAAAAAATGACCGGAAGAAAAGGGTCAAGTTTCGTCCGATTGGTATTTTTATTTTAAAAGACCGTTCTAACGTCACTTATTAACTATGACGTTAGGTTAGAGTTTTATGTTTAATGTCAATTCATTTTAGCAATAGCAGAGGTCTACAAGAATGAAGGTAATGATCATTACAAAAACAAAGATTTTAGCAACGCCATTTACTTCTACACGGAAGGAATTAAAGTCAACTGCAAGGATGAAGAACTGAATGCCAAACTGTACAGCAACAGGGCGACAGCACACTTTTATTTGGGTGAGAAGTGTTGAGAGTTTTTCAGGTTAAGACAAGCAAATCTCAAATTAAAAGTTACTTATGCCATCATCAACCCAGTACTGACTTTCCTTTTCATTTCTCTTCTTGCATTTGTCACAGGAAACTACAAAGATTCACTGAGTGATGCTAAAATTGCTACTCACTTACAACCATGTTATGTCAATGCGATTGTAAGAGGTGAGATTTCTGTTACTTTGGCACACATTGGACCTTATAACTTGTCTCCTAATACGGCTCAAAAATAAAACTGACACTTTTGACTTTTGAGATGAACTTCGGCTTTTGGAAGTGTTTCGTAACTCTTTTAAGTCATACAGCTCCAAACAAATACAGAAGAATTAAAAAATCTGTTATAAGTCAAAATTCCATCTGTACAGGGGTAAGGTGAACCCTTTGATCAAATAAATTTGTCGGTTGAGTCATATATTTTTGTACACACGTATCTCTAAACGAGCAAAAGACATCATTTCTGGTGATAACACCACAGTCATCATTATTAGTTATTAGTAGTAGTTATTCTCATGTGGAACTTTATACCGAAAAGGAATCAAGGAGATAACTGATTTACAACATTCCAGGCAAACCCAGCTTGATCCAAGTTCAGAACTTCCTCCGCATAGGTATCGTATTTTACAAGTAAAGCAATGCAGCTAAATTTCTCCCGGATGCCTTTTTAACACGGACCAGAAATGATGCTGAACTTACATTATTTTATCTTATTAGGAGCCAGTGCCTGTTTTCAGCTGAATCGGTTAGAGGAAGCCATCACTTGGTGTGATAAGGGATTAGCAGTATCCTTCACTATAGATTTCTGATTTTTGTCTCAACTTTGAAAACATGGAACTCCTACGGCATTTACTCCTGAACTTTCTGTCATGTGACAGATAACAAGTGACAGGTAATTAACCGGCCGTCACCATAAGGCGACCACCGGTTAAAAATTGGGCTGCATTGGTTTTTTTTTTTTCGTCGCTTGCCTAAGTCATCCGGTTTTGCCTTGGCCAACGCAGTGTAAACTTCTCGGTTTCTCTTGACGATAACCTCAAACGTCGCTTCCGGTTATGACGTCTTGGAGCCGTTGCGTCATGATTACGTCGCACAATGTAAACAAAATTGAAACGCGTCACATCTCACTACCAACGTTATATCTAATCTGTCAACGTTCCATGCTTATATGACACAGACAAATCACTGCTCACCTTGTGGTAGCGGTATAAGGTAGCGGTACATTTCTTACATATTTCGCATTCGCAAGTAACGCTACCTTTACCAAAAGTAAAATATGAATAACTATTCCATCGCGTGATACGGACCCTTCGCATTGTGACCTGGAGAGAAATGGGTTTCACTAATTTCGCTAATGTTTACACATGTTTTATTTGTTTCAATGAATGCTTCACTTCTTTATAGTGGCGAAGTTGTCATATCACAAAGAAAACAAACGTGCTCTACTAATTTCACCAATTCTTGCAACATGTTTAAATTGTTTCGTATTACCTTTTTGCATTTCCAAAGCTAATTGTTCGTTTTTAGAAAAGATCTTTTTGAAAATCGTTACTAATTCCGAGTTAGCTGGTTTACTTTTGCAACCGGGATTCTCGGGTTAGCAACCGGATTTAAACATTATGTCATGAGATATTTGTGTGAGATTGATGTGACGATTTTGCTTTCCCTGACGATCTGCTGGTGTTTATCAAGCATTATTTTTTGATTTTACTGCTTTGCTCACCGTTTGTATTCACGGTCTACTGGCACAACAGCAAATATTTTGTCGTCTCTGTATAAACATTCTCAGTTGTGGGCGAATTTATACCGAATTTGCTTCTTTTTTTTTTCAGCAGATTAAATAGAAAGCGATAAGAAAGATAAGCTGAGTCATCAGAGTTTAAACATTATGTCATCCAGTAACGTAGACTACGAGCAGTCTCTCTTTCCCCTCAGGGATAGTCGAGGGAAACGAACAAGCGAGCCAGCGCGAAATCGCCTGCCACGTTGAAACGTGACGCGCGTGTCGAGCCGCTAGTGTAGTGACGCGCGTGTGACGCGCGTGTGACGCGCGTGACGCACGTGTCGAGCCGCTAGTGTAGTGAGCCGGCTCACTACACTAGCGGCTCGACACGCACGTCACGTTTCTGTCAACGACGCAAGAACTTTTAAACTACCTTTAATGCCACTAGTGCTTCAATCAAATCCTCAACCATCCCATCCTTTAAAATCCAACGGGTATCTTTGGCTTTTTTCACTATATTTCACTATTTCCCACCATTGCACATGCTCAAAACGAAAAGTTCGGGCCGGTCTTAACTCTATTTGTGTTAACATAATTCCCCGGTCTGACTGCAGAACGGTCTGAGTCATTCGTGTCGGTTCAGCTTCCGGAATGAGACAGACCGGTCTGAGCTGGCATTTCAGATCGGTTTAAGAGCACTTCTCTGGGAAAGTGAAGCAAACTTGGAAATGAAAATTTTTAACACCCCTTCATTTTTTGTGTGGAGGTAGGTTGCCTTGGGGGATGAACAAAAACAAGCATATTTTGATTGGCAGATGTATTGTTGCCATGGTAACCGCACTTGGTCACGCAAGCCTCAGGTTCATGTTTTGAACTAAAATTTCACTCTCAAAATATAAAAATATACGAGTCTAGTTCTCTGGTAAATGTGAACCAAATCAAACGAAATCCCTGCACAAAGTAGAGTCGTTCTTCTAGTTTATAAAAATCATTCTAAAAATATTTTGCAATTTATGAACAAGGAAAAAACTGTCGCTTTATCATAGTGCCTGTCGGCCATTTTGACAAGTGGGAAAATCAAGCACAACCAATTTCGCAATTTTTCACAAAGTACTCAATTTCTTGAAACCAAATTAGCAGCAGAATTAAAACGGTTATTGTAGTTTCTAAATATCATAAAATAATTCTGGGGAAAGTTATATTTTCGCCATGGCCGTTCAAGACATACAAGGCAAATTGCAAAAAATTGCAAGATTGGAGATTTTGAGGGCCGCACTATTTGGCCTAAAAAGGCCTAATAAGGATGAAATCAGCTTGAAAATATTTTTCTGTCACCTGGTCTTTTACGTAAATGTGATTAATAAGGTTTCGGCTCGCGAATTTGGTGAAATCTAAATTAATACAAAAGCCTACCTGGTAAGTTTTGGCAATTTCTTCAGAACGATTTGTCGTGTGGGTGTCGCCTTCGCTCCCTCCATTTACTTGACCAAATTGAGCACAGACACTAGCAGCAAGGCCAAATCAAATAGTTCGCCACATCAACATCCATTTTTCTGCGTTTCAGACCACAAATTATGTTGCATTTATCCGCATGACTCGATAAGCAACAGGGGACGTTCCATTTTTTATCCGAACCCCCCCTAAGGATGGCACGTTTCTGCACCAGGGGAGTCGGATTTTTAAATCAAAGGAGCCGCCAAAAAATGAACGCTTCGGAAATTTTTTCAAAGGTTCCGCCAAAAAATGAACCCTTCGGATTTTTTTCTTCAAAGGGTGCCGCCAAAACTTTGAGGGGTCGGAATCCTGCCATCTTTAGGTGGGGTGCGGGTAAAAAATGGAACGACCCCGGCTGGCCGCCATGCCAAAACACATCCGTGATTAATGTTTGTGATTTCTGCCGTCGATTACCAAACCTCTTCAGCGCAGTTCATCCAGAAAGCTTGATAAATGCTTACCGATCACTCTACTAAGCGAATGCATTATCTGAGAACAATAAAGAGTAATGCTTTTCGCTGAAATCGAGCAGTGCGCGCTCGATTGCTGAAATGTTGACTAAACGAACACACCGGAAGTAAGGAAGACGCGACTGCTGACCGGATGTAACACAATACAAATGGTGTTGCAACGGATGTAAATGTTTTTAGGATATCTCGTGGTTCTTTTGGCTATGGGATTTTGCCTGTCGATCTGGTATTAAAGGCGGATGGTTTTACAGTGACAAAATAACAACAAAGATATAATTGCCAGATACAATCGTACCAGAGAAGTTGAACTTTAATTTTACCGACGATGAGTGTCATGACTGTCATCTGCATTTTTGGCAGACGCAGCGCAAGAGTACATGAACGCAGTGGTGCAAACATCGATCAGAAACAAGCAGATTTCGTAACAACGTCGTTGTCCTCGTTAAAGGCTACGCCGTTTTTTGTTATTAGCTGAATCTTAAACAACAACAACAGTTAAAAAAACCTCGTATTCTCCGGGTCGTCTCCAAAATACTGTGCAGGATTTTATAATACTGATAAACTTAATCCAGACTGGAATAGGCGTCGCATTCTTTTAAACTACGACTGCCCCTTATAGCTGCAATTCCAGGTGATGTTAAGGTATTTAACTTTAAACTAAACGAATGGGGGTGATGAGTTAAATCGTTTAAATCCCCGGCGGGTATAACCCTTGGGTGGGTACTCTGCTCTGGGTACTGTACTTTAATTGCGCTATACTTATATACTATTTATCAATGCTTTTTTGGTTTATGATGTTACCAGAGGTCAGGTAAGACTCGTTGATTACTATACTCTATTGCCTGAAAGTTACATCCTTCACAGCGACACGTATCTATATTGCTCATATCTAAGAGTACCCACGGTGGGGGGGGGGGGGGGGAGGGGATTAAACTAAATAGCTAGAATATTCACTATGTTCTATGCAAAGTACATGGCCTCGTGGATATGAAATTGGAAAGTGCGTCGACGTACGGCTCTTTCTTTCGGCCTCCCGACACGCCCTGAATGCCGGCATATGCTCTTGAGATTTGGTAGTGTTAGCTTAGCACGAAGTTGATCTTTATTTTACAAGGCCATCTTCTTGTAGGTGAAACAACAGCTGTCCACTTCGGACACAGATTGCTCTTCTTCTTGCATTGTTGTTAACGAAGCTGATATTTCTTCAGCCACCTCATGGATCATGGACACTCTTTCGCTTGGCAGCCATACGCGAGAAGTATGAGGTAATCTGTTGTGGGGTTAAGAATTCGTCAACGGCAAATAATCGTTTGCCATCCTCTCCACGAGCTCGCCTCATCTGCCTGGCCACATCTTCACTGCTGCTCTTTTCTCCAGTTTGTTCCTCAAGGTTGAACTTGGCATCCAGAAACCTTTTTTGCTTCTCGCTGAAGCGCACTTTCTTTGCACTGAATTTGAGGGCCCAACCCATTTGGCATTTGTCTGAAGCACAATAAGTCGCTGCGGCACCATTAACAGGTAGGCTTTGTTGCTTCCTAGTTTGCCCCTCTTGGAGATGTTTAGCGTAGCTAATCTTGGCTTGATCTTGAAGAGTTATCCTTTCGAGAGACCTTGTGTGTGCACCAAACTCACAGTGACGCTCCAATGCTGAATACCTAATGAACGTCTTTGTACAGCTTTGCTCAGGACATGTGAACATTCTGGTCGTCTGACATTTCTCAGCTCCTTCGCTACTCAGGCTTGTACTTCCTTCAGACAAATTAGAGTCACTCAGATCACCATCGGCCGCGTCACTGCTGCGATCATCAACACACACAGGCTATATACGGAGAAATGGAAATAATTTACAAAGAGTTTATTTTTACTCAGCGTTCAACTCAGAGTAAATTTCATGATGTCATTTCGTGATTATTACATTGTTATGCTGTTGTTTACCTTTTTAGCTCTTTGAAAAACCTCTACGAAGTCAACAAGACCAAAGCTCTCAGATTCTTCCCCAAGCCAGGCGAAGTCAGTGTTACCTGGAACTATTCAAAGGTCTATATTAATCGTAAGCCGTAAGTCCTCAAGGGGGAGAGGTGGGGGAGTGGGGGTGTGAGGGGGGGGCGGGGCACAAATATGATACGATAAGGTACGATATCACTGACAGGTACGGAAAAATGTCTAATTAATAGTCGGTCACTTGTCAAGTAAGACGTCACATCCCGCCAAAATGACGATATAAATTGAAAAAACCTCCATATGATAATAATTCTCATCATTATCATTATCATTATCATTTTAACAATGAATACCTGATTCAAACGAATTCCATGGGAAGAACTTTCCAGGTCCTAAATCATAAGCACGGAAAGCTGTAAATCCATCACTAGTGAAACTAAAGTTGTTGAGTTTACTGATACCGTCCAACTTGTAGCTTTTTGCGCCCTTTTGCACATCCATAACAGTGACACGGAGGCCTGGGACGCCTCCCCTCCATTCTGTGGCTTGTTTGAGTTCGCCAACATTCGTAACCGATCCACCTTCATTAACGAAGCTCTTGACATGCGCCTTTATTTGGGCGGCCTTTCTATCACATGAGCCCTTTCCGCCTTGCGGGTCACTAAAATCTACATGATTGATTTGAATGCCACTTCTTTTCGACAAGATATCCACTGACAGTATGATTTCTGCCAAATGATAGCATCCGGCGTTGTCTTGGCGGAAAAACGAGCTGACAATCTCCGGGTGTTGCTTCTTTAACAACCGAAGCACGTGGTCCATGATTAAGACGACCGCAGTGGAATCTTGAAGACCAGATTGAATAATGTGTATAAACGTCTGGGATTCAAGCTTACCACTGACTTTCCTAAGACACACTGATACATGCCAAGATATCCCGCGCTTGCCAAAGAAATGGCTTTGGGCTTCGCGGTACTGGGCACTGAGGTATGAACTTCATCGCAAAGTCTTGCACAATCAGGACACATGACGGGTCCAGAAATTCCAGCACTTCCAGTCGGGCACGATCTTGGTTTATGCTTCTTAGCTGGTGGGCTTTCCATGCTGCTATGGCCTCGCTAGCTTTCTGGACAAGGAAGACCGCCTCATCTTTATCGTCTTCACTTTCAAAATTAGCTACATCCACCTCGGATTTGACATCTTCAATAACCTAGGAAAAAGACCATGCCCAAAAATCATTAAAATGAATAACTAATGTTATTATTGTTTACTTTTGTTATAAATTATAATTATGATAAGAATAAGAATAATATGAATAATAATAATGACGACGACGACGACGATGATGATGATAATTTTGTTTATAATAATAAACCCGCCAAACTTCGTAAGTATAGCTCTAACTGTGCTTTACAAAATAGATTTAAAAGCTAAACACAAGGTGATTCCACTGGTCTATTAGCAAGTATTTTGTTCTGAAATAGCAAATGAGAATAAATGCACCTTATTCAACTGTGAGCACCTGTCGCACGTTTGGTTGTGCTCGTGATTGCATCGGTCTTGATAATGGCAGTCTTTCCCATCACTCAGTGCAAACTTGATGCAATGATCTGCAACTGAGCACTCTGTTGACACGTGCACCTGGAAAATCAGAACGTTTGGATGTTACCACACAAAAAAGAAAGTACTGTATGAAAATACACGTAATACACTCTACCTTATAATCTCCTTTTAAGTACTGCTTTGCTTCCGTTAGTGATTCTTTCAGTTGAGTCGCTTTTTCATTTGTCATGCCGGTTTGCGACAGCTTGTCGACAATTGCCCTCAGATCATCAAAGGCCTTCGTTCCTTCTGCTAGATAATTGTCCAGGCCTTGCATACACTTTCTTACAGAAGCACCGCAGCTCTCAGAGATCACTTTCAGCAAGGTGCTTTTCCCAAGTGGCTTGAATCCCGTCTCCTGGCAGAAATGGAGGTACTGATCGTGACGAGATGGAATCAATAGCCTGATCACGTTAGGAATTTCCATACTTTCACCAGACGTGAGCCGCAGTGTTCTCCTTCCAAACGGCAAGTCTTGAATTACATTTTGACTGGTGATAAATTCAATAAAGTGCTCGACTTGACCTGGATCAATCCGCTGTCTCAGTATCGTATTCTTTTTTCCAATCTGTGATGCAAGTGCTTGTGCTCCGTACTGGATTCCATGACGGCGAGCCTCAGTGAAACGTCTTCGAGAAAGATATGGTATCAGCTTCTGTAGATCGTGAAATGAGAGCTTATCCGCTATGACGCTTAGGATATTTTTTCGCGTACTAGAATGAGTACGGACAACAGTGATGATTCTGCTTTGGGCTCGTTGTATCGATCATTGATGCCTGGCGATGCCTTTAAAGCACCCCATAACAACCCTGCATCATTAGGCGCAATTACTTCGAGCACACTGCTTACGACGTCTTCCATCTTCGATATGTAATACTTTTGGGTGTGGCCTCTACCCATCCTACACGGAGAGTCCTGGTTATCGGGCTGTGGCCCTCTATACTCAGTAGCCTGTTTACAGCTTCTAGTTTCTCTGAACTTCTTTGTCGACTGTTGCCGAAAAGGACTTCATCGTCACTATCATCACTAGCATCATTTTCTATGCCAACCATACTCCAGGAAAGATCGAACTTCTTGGGTGTGGTAGATAGTGAACTGACTGCATGAAGTCTTTGAATGCAGGTAGTTTTACTTGGGCGGTCAACGGGACTCTAAAAAAGACGGAAATATCCGAACCTTTGGATAAATAGGCAGTTGAAAGCGCTTTTGAAAGCTTATGATTAAAATCATTGTATATACTCACTGGTAATTACCTGTGGAAGTTCTGGCTGTTTGGATGCGGCAAGAAGCCTCCTGCACTCTCTTCAGACAGCTGCAATATAAAACAGAGCAAATTCGTAGCTCAAAAAATTGTCTTTTAAACTTTAGTATAAGCGATTCTTTCCGCATTTTTTAATGTCCTTCTAGGTCCTAACCTCCGAGAAATACGTTTTCACTGTATTTGGTAATGTATATTACTCTCCAACACTAAGGTTCTGTTATAGAAGGTAATAGGCATTCCGCAACTGCCATATTTTGTGCTTCCTATACCTCAAAAAAGCTTTCGTTTTTCCCCTAAAGACCGTAACCGCTATAATTGCTTGACCGTAAACCACCAGATAAATACGAATGTACCCGCAAACCAACACTCACACTTCACTGCATATGTACTACGTTCCCGAGAGGGGCGTGGGGGTGGGGGTCTTTGCTCGCAAGAAGCACCTGTACGAATGAACGGACGAATGAATTAATGAATCAATGAATGAGCGTCCGAGCGAGCGAGCAAAGCAACCAACAACGAACGAACGAACGAATGAATCAATGAATGAACGAACGAACGAACGAACGAAAGAGTGAATGAATAAAATGTAAATGAAAGAGTAGCGAATTAATCAATGAATGAACGAAGGAATAAACGAGCAAACGAACCAACGAACGAAACAACGAATAAATAAAAAAGTAAACGAAAGAGTAGGTGATAACCCTCATAAAACAAAGTTAATCAATTTAATTTAATTTTGGTTTTGGCTGTTATCATACTAGATCCTACGGGAATGAGCTTTCCTGTCGTCTCCTTGATGTATATGGATTGCTGTTTGACCAGACCACGGTCCCCTTTCACTGCACTTTTGTGGTGCGCCAGTTCAGGTGGCACTTGACAATATTTACCTCGGCCTCTCCAGTAAATTCCTAAGCGATCTCTGTGGTATTGACAAATTATAAGCTTCTGTGCATCGTTTCGATTAACATCAAAAAATCCTAGTAAAAAAAAGTGTCCGCAGATGTTGAGTGCTTTGATGTTAACAGACTTAGAAAAAGCACAACACGCAGTGTGAAAATGCAAATAAGAATGAATAGCTGAATAATGGATTAGGCCAAATGTTTTATTTACTTACCAGCACGCACGGCAAAGAATCAGATCCATCTCGTCGCGTATTTCATCTCTAATTTTGCCAAGTCCGTATGTTTGCACGTGCCTGGATATATCCTTGTTACATTCGCTGAGTGTTGCATTCTTTCCAGTGCACGCACAAACCTCCCCTTTGTGACTTGAAAACGAACAACTTTCGGCCATGTTTACTGTTTTGTCTTGACCAGTTTATTTACCTCCACTCTCCAATATGCAAATTTCCTTTTCAGCACAATTTGATCGATAGTACAAATACACTTCCGGTCAGCATTTTTCAGACACTCCCCCATCAAAAAGAAAAAATGGACAAGCACTAAATACATGTAACAAGTAATTAAAAAAATTATCAACCTAGAGAATAAAAATCTGTTTTAAAGGCAGAGGTGGCTCGACAAGTTTACTGCTTTTTTACTAATTGGTAGGCATTGATTAAATATTCCAACTTCGTAATTTCTGATGTGTACGCTAGTGCCCAGATCAGTGACAGATCAGAACATGCACTTAATTATATCATTTATGCCGAACAATAAATGAACAAGTAAAAAAACAAATCCAGAAACAATTTTAAGGTTGTGTAAAAACATTAAAGTGCGTTTATAAGGTTTCTTTTCTAGCCATCATTATGATTGAAAAAATAGTTATATTATTAGATCGAATCTTTGCCTTTCATAGCTTTATTATATATTAATATATATTTATAAAGACAAGCACAACGAAGGAAAAGCCTCGAGGTTGTTTTCTCTACAGTTAAAGCCACAAAACCAAACAAAACAGAAAAGCAAAAATTACATCTTAAAAGTACATCCGGTCAGCAGTCTTGCTACTCGCATTTCCGTTGTACAATTTCGAGCTTGTCAACAACAAGTCGTTCGCTTCACTATCAACGCGTACGTTTCGATTTTAGCAAAGCACGTTGGACTGGATTGTTTACAGGCACGCATTTACCAAGTACAGTTACTACGATGCGTTTATTTATAGAATAACTCTCTGGATGGACAATATAATGAATTTTGGTACTCGGCCGGCGATAAAAACAAGGGAAGTGTGAAATGGCGAACTCTTGTTTATCAAGCATGCAGATTAATGTATCATCACTTGTGGTCTAAATCGCACGAAAAATGGAATTTGATGTGGCAAACTGTTAGATTTGGCCTTTTTGCTGGTAGCTGTGTTTAATTTAGTCAAGAAAATGGAGGGAACGGAGGCGAAACCCACACGACAAATCGTCCTGAAGAAATTGCCAAAACTTGCTAGGTAGGCTTTTGTATTAATTTAGATTTCACCAAATTCGCATACCAAGATCCTATTAATCACATTGAGGTAACAGACCAGGTGACAGAAAATTATTTTCGAGCTGATTTCGTCTGTCTAAAGCCTTTTGAGGCCAATAGTGCGGCCCTCAAAATTGCCATTCTTGCATTTTTTTTGCAATTTGCCTTGTGTCTCCTGAACGCCCACGGCCAAAATATAACCTTCCCCAAAAAGATGTTACTATATTTAGGAACTACAGTATTCGTTTTAGTTCTGATGTTAATTTGGTTTCAAGAAAGTGAGTACTTTTGGAAAAATTGCGAAAATGGTTGTGCTTGATTTTCCCGCCTGTCAAAATGGCCGACAGGCATTATGATAAAGCGACATCGTTTTCCTTGTTCGTAAAAGTCGCAAAATAATTTTACGATAATTTTTATAAACTAGAAGAATGGCTCTTCTTTGTGCTGGGTTTTCGTTTAATTTGGTTCACATTTACCAGAGAACTAGACTCGTATATTTTTATATTTTGAGAGTGAAATTTTACCTTAAAACATGAACCTGAGGCTTGCGTGACCAAGTGCGGTTACCATGGCAACCATACATCTGCCAATCAAAATATGCTCGTTTTTGTTCATCCCCCAAGGTAACCTACCTCCACACAAAAAATGAAGGAGTGTTAAAAATTTTCATTTCCAAGTTTGCTTCACTTTCCCAGAGAAGTGCTCTTAATGTAAACAGGCATTAGTATGGAGACCGATCTGAAGTCGTAACCGGTCTGAGTTCATACTGGTCTCATGTAATCAGGGTGCAGAGAGTAAAGCGTCATACATGAGATCTTGTACAAGTGCCCTCCATTATTGCCGTTCCCACGACCATTGATAAGCTTCCCCGGCCAGGGACCCCAGGGGTTCTTGGTAGAGTGAGCTACCTGATTCTCCAAATCCTGATCCTAGTGTAGTTCAGACAACATTAAATCTTATTAAGGGGAACAGTTTCTAAAGAAACTGTGGTGCTGCGTCGGCGGGGAAGTGGAACAGAAAAATTTCGATTAATCAACGTAACAGACTGATAAGGTAAATTGGCCATCGTAGAGAATTTGAAAGCTGACGTTTCGAGCGTTAGCCCTTCGTCAGAGCGAATCAAGGATTTTGTTAGTTGCGCTTGGGTTATATGGAGAATGGTGGAGCTACCCTACTGATAGGAACATGGCATCGTAAAAAACAAGAATAAATTAGCTGAATGGAAAGCGTTAGTTGATACCGTGGGGATTAAATGTGCCGCTTTGGAGGTGCATTAACTAGGTGATCTGATTAACGTCGTGTCCAAGTAGCTTTTGTTTTTAATAGGCACAAAAAAATTAGTCGCGATAACGAGGTGCTCGTATGGCGAGTTCCACCGTACTACATTGTCATAAAACGCTTCGGGCATTCCTTAGGCCACTTAAGGCATCGTTAGCGCCGCCTTATTTGCATAAAATCTACTAATAAATCATGACTTTGCGGACATTTGACAAAAGCTCTCAAACTTGGTAGTCATTTAAAGCTTTGTGGCCTCAGGTTAAGGTTTTAGTATCGAACGTTTGTGTCACGGTAAAAAATCTTTACAGTAAAATGGGGTACGAAAATAAAATAGAATTAAGTCTTTTTGAAGCGTGCCCATATTAACGATAAAAAACACCGGCGCTCAGCACGTCAAATATTCACACAATTACAAACAAAATATACATTTTCTGAAACCTTAAAGGAGCTACGTCACGGATGACGCATATGAAAAAAACTGGCCAACATTTTCAAGTTTATCATTCGTAATCCGTCTTAATCTCCTTCAGTCGTAACCATCCTTGTTTGCTTTTGATTTATTATTACTTCTTTGGTGTTTTTCTACCTTAGGAAACTATTATTTTGAGGTCTCCTTCAATGTGAAAGTAATTTCTTGTCAGTTCGGAAAAATACATGAAAATACCGTGACATAGCTCCTTTAATAAACAAAGAACTCATATTTTGCGCCACTTTTGCTTAAATCTCCTTGGAGATAAAGCTACACCTTATTGAGAGAAGGCAACGTCTTGAGAGAAGACGTTTTACGCGCGAAGTTTATTTGCAGACGCTTTAACCTCGACATTTATAAAAGGCCATATCTTAAACACTTAAGAGGAAACAAAAATTCTTATTCATCGTAGTTAAATCCAGCATATCTGCAAGTCCCCTGCCAATTTACACGGAAATCGGTCGCATACTTAGCGAGAATAAAGTGTCCAAACTTCGCTTGTATGCTCAAAATTGAATTCAAGAAAAAGCGATTTTTAGATGTCTGAGGATTAAGAAATTGTTTACACAATGGCGTTTTCGACTCACGACTTTGATCCAATCACATGCAATCATCCAGTGTCGGCAGAATAGCCCTCGACGTGGAACCGTCGACCCTCGACGAAACGATAGACTCGAATGTATTTCTCTGAATGTGCGTGTCAAGTACAACAAGCAGACACGTGCTGCAGAAAACTCACTAATCATGTATCTACTTCTGCGCCTAATCTTTGAATTTTTTTTCGTATCACTGACCTCGATGGAGAAAGCGTCAACTTGTGGACTGATCTGTTGCAGCAGAGACAAAGGTGGAAGAAAACGAAGTAAGTATTTCGTTGCGCGTAAGTTTATTTGTTAAAGTTCAAGCTGTAGAAATGCCTTCAAGTCGTTTCTTTATTTGAGGCTACAAATGGCAATAGACATTTTCGGGATGAATAAAATAAACAACTAGAGAATTTTTGCTCTATTTAATCTAGTCGTACGCAAAGTTACTACATTGATCCACTTCTACCACAATAAACGGACAGCTGTCATTACAAACATGCGGCCGCTTCGTTCATCCGTTTTGAGCAAAACGCATGACCGCTATCTGAAGCTCTGCCACCGATTCCATGTTCTTTTTGTGGCTGTTCTTGGGTACTTTTTCTTGAACTAGCCACTTCTGTTACCATTTATTGGGGACAAATTGATCGTAGAAGGAATCTTTGTTGCATACTCCGGCCCGATTGAAACTTGATCAATGATTTACATTATATTTCATTTTCTTTTTTCCTGACCGATTCCCGAGAGATTTTGTTTTGATATAACAAATTTAACGTTGAATAACAAAGCAATTAAAAAAGCAACTTGAAAGAGGCTAAATTGGTGGAGAGTTACTGCAATTTCGCAAGTTTGCAAAAAAGTACATCGCGTGCAACATTTGATATGTTGCAATTGTTAATAAGCTGACGAAAAATGTTTGACTTCACCTCTCATCAATCTTACACTTTCTTATCCTTTCTGCGTTTTAAATCTCTTGAACTAAATAAGGTTTTAATCTAAAACTTGTACCATTCGATAGCTCTTTTTTCCTCAAGGACATATAATGTATGTCAGGATCGAGAATAATTCAATTTTTTCTCTTCCGTGTATCCTTAAGACGGAAATAGGTCACATGACTTGAATGTAAATGACAGATACCACCATACAAAGCTAATTCATTATAAGGTCTTATGATATAAAAGAATGACACCCAAAAATATTTAATTCTATCTCATAATAATGTACCTCATTTTACTCTGAAGTTCATGGAATGAAAAGAGGTTTGCTTGTATGCGGGAGAACTGACGGGTAAGTGTGCAAACTAGCATTATTACAATACCTGTTGAAAGCAAAAACTAGAAAGCCGTTAATTCTCGCTCGGAGAGCGAACCTTTGCCCCAAGTAGTAAGTGAGTACATATTCAAAAAGAAACATTCGTAATTTAAGATACTTTGAATGACCTTCAGTCATATAACTGGAGCTTTGGCTACCTGTGGTCACTGGTGACATTATAGGGTTGATAACGACGTGTTCAAATAAGAAAATGAATGAGTGTTCCACTGAATTATTTTGGCATAAAAGAACATTGGCATTTGAGAACAGGAGGAAAACGCCAGTGGAGACTGCTTTCTGCGTCTCTCTCTTCTAAATTTTCCGTCGTGTTTTATGTAAATATAATACATGGTTTTGCCTTCTTTATATGTTAGATAATTTTTGCATTTGACGTGTTATAAAGCTTGACTTGTGCAAGATTGACAAGAGTAATAAAAAGTTGTTGGAACTAAGAAGCAGGTCTACGAAAGAACAAAAGAAGCTGCACGATACAGTCAGAAAGAAAGCGAAGGATCAGGATGAAACTCAAACGGTAAGAGTGACACAACTCAATAAGCTCAAAAATAGACAAAATTGCTTCACTAACTGGTGAGAATTACAAGGAATTTGATTGGATGATCATGTAATGGATATATTTCTGTTCGCTCATTCGACTCAAAGTTTACTGATTTTACTGGTTACCTGAAAGTTGAGCTATCGGTAGTAGATGGAATAATTTTGTTGTCACAAAAACTGCGAACAGTTGCACTGAAACTCAAAGCTAAATGTACGTACTAACATATGCATTTTTTTCGTCCGTCAAATCCGTATGCTTTTTCTTTTGCCACCAACGTTAAAGCAGAGACCCACTACCTGATTTTATGTTTCATTGAGCATCAACTTTGTAGAGGAAAAGAAAAACTATACGGAAGTAGCCTAGATAATAGCCGATTTCAATAATTCGTTGAAAAACGCATAACGAGGAAAAACGTTTTGCAATTGCAATTCAATAAACCGAAGATAAAGAGAAAGAACAACCAGTATAAATACGTGATAGCTAGTTACCTTTATGTCTGACAGAGAAATTTCATCTTTCTACACAAAACTGACTCGGACGTAAAGGACAGCACTACAAAGATAGAAACCTCTGAAAATCTTGGAAATATCATCAGATATTACAAAAAGGTCATAGACCACCTTCGAGAAGAGGGAGACAGGTGGATTGAAGGAAGGGCGTACGGTAATCTTGGCAACGCTTATCACAGTCTCGGAGATTTCAAGAAAGCCATAGACTACCATGAACGTCACCTAAAAATTGCAAAAGAAGTGGGAGACAGGTCAGGAGAAGGAAAGGCGTATGGTAATCTTGGCAACGCTTATCACAGTCTCGGAGATTTCAAGAAAGCCATAGACTACCATGAACGTCACCTAAAAATTGCAAAAGAAGTGGGAGACAGGTCAGGAGAGGGCAAGGCGTATGCAAATCTTGGCAACTCTTATGACAGTCTTGGAGATTTCAAGAAAGCCATAGACTACCATGAACGTCACCTAAAAATTGCAAACGAAGTAGGAGACAGGTCAGGAGAGGGCAAGGCGTATGCAAATCTTGGCAACGCTTATCACAGTCTCGGAGATTTCAAGAAAGCCATAGACTACCATGAACGTGACCTAAATATTGCAAAAGAAGTGGGAGACAGGTCAGGAGAATATATGACGTATGGCAATCTCGGCAATGCTTATCACAGTCTCGGAGATTTCAAGAAAGCCATAGACTACCATAAAAGTTGCTTAAAAATTGCAAACGAAGTGGGAGACAGGTCAGGAGAGGGAAAGGCGTATGCTAATCTTGGCAACTCTTATAACAGTCTCGGAGATTTCAAGAAAGCCATAGACTACCATGAACGTCGCCTAAAAATTGCAAAAGATGTGGGAGACAGGTCAGGAGAGGGCAAGGCGTATGCAAATCTTGGCATCGCTTATCACAGTCTCGGAGATTTCAAGAAAGCCGTAGACTACCATGAACGTGACCTAAAAATTGCAAAAGAAGTGGGAGACAGGTCAGGAGAGGGAATGGCGTATGCAAATCTTGGCATCGCTTATCACAGTCTCGGAGATTTCAAGAAAGCCATAGACTACCATAAAAGTTGCTTAAAAATTGCAAACCAAGTGGGAGACAGGTCAGGAGAGGGAAAGGCGTATGCAAATCTTGGCATCGCTTATCACAGTCTCGGAGATTTCAAGAAAGCCGTAGACTACCATGAACGTGACCTAAAAATTGCAAAAGAAGTGGGAGACAGGTCAGGAGAGGGAAAGGCGTATGCAAATCTTGGCATCGCTTATCACAGTCTCGGAGATTTCAAGAAAGCCATAGACTACCATAAAAGTTGCTTAAAAATTGCAAACGAAGTGGGAGACAGATCAGGAGAGGGAAAGGCGTATGCTAATCTTGGCGACGCTTATCGCAGTCTCGGAGATTTCAAGAAAGCCACAGACTACCATGAACGACACCTAAAAATTGCAAAAGAAGTGGGAGACAGGTCAGGAGAGGGAAAGGCGTATGGTAATCTTGGCGACGCTTATCGCAGTCTCGGAGAGTTCAAGAAAGCCATAGACTACCATGAACGTCACCTAAAAATTGCAAAAGAAGTGGGAGACAGGTCAGGAGAGGGAAAGGCGTATGCAAATCTTGGCATCGCTTATCACAGTCTCGGAGATTTCAAGAAAGCCATAGACTACAATGAACGTGACCTACAAATTGCAAAAGGAGTTGGGGACGACGTTGGCATTGCTAGTGCGTTTCATAACCTTGGTATTGGCTTTCAATATCTGGGCTCTTTTCACGAGGCTGTCCACTGTTATCATCACTGTGTAGCAAAGTTTAATGACGTTAGGCGTCGTCTTGAGTTTAATGATAAGTTTAAGATAAGCTTGCGCAATATGCACCAGGTGGCATACGTTAGTTTATGGCGTTTGTTAGTAAAACAAGGCAAGGTTTTAGAGGGGTTGTTTTCTGCTGAACAAGCACGTGCACAGGCTCTGAAGGATCTTATGGAGTTGAAGTATTCCCCTGTAAAAGACCAAGCGGGGTCAGGAACAGAGATCGCTACTATACATGCCATATTAAGTTTCCTTCCGTCAAATACAGTTTTCGTAGCGATAGGAGAGCAAGAAGTAATTTTCTGGGCTTGCCAGAAAGGAAATAATATTCAGTTAAGAAGAAAACAGATCAGCAATGATTATAATGCCTACACTTTTCTTCAGTCCTTAATGGAGGCTACCTGCCAGGAAATTGGTACAAGAAGTGGTATCAAATGCGAAGATCGTTCCCTGGTTATGGCAAGAGACGAAGAACTTGCATATGAGAGATCTCCTTCAGATGAGGGACAAAACCAGTCCTTAATATTTAACAAAGGTGCTTTAAGTACATGGTTTGATACTATCATAGAACCTCTCCAAGACGTGTTGCTTGACAGCGAACTTGTATTTGTCCCCGAGGGTCCAGTGTGTCTAGCTCCCTTTGCTGCATTCATGGACTCGAATTCACAGTACCTTTGTGAGTCTTTTAGAATCCGAGTGATTCCCTCCCTGACCAGTTTAAAGTTGATCGCGGAATGTCCAGCCGATTATCACAGCAACACTGGCGCGCTTCTTGTGGGTGATCCGTGGATACAAGATGTTACTTATCAAGGGGTAAAGTTACAGCAACTGCCATTCGCCAGAAAAGAAGTACAGATGATTGGACGAATACTTCATACTGTGCCCCTCATTGGAACAGCGGCAACAAAGGATGAAGTGTTGAAACAAGTCTCATCAGTTGGCTTGGTACACATTGCAGCACATGGGCGGATGGAAACAGGAGAAATTGCCTTGGCACCAAACCCAGCACCTGCATCTGAGGTACCTGGTGAGGAAGACTTCATCTTAACAATGACAGATGTGTTAAATGTTCAGATAAGAGCAAGACTGGTTGTGTTGAGCTGTTGTCATAGTGCTCGTGGGGAGATTAAGGCTGAGGGTGTGGTTGGCATAGCACGGGCATTTTTGGGTGCTGGTGTTCGGTCTGTTTTGGTGTCACTGTGGGCGATTGATGATGAAGCCACATTGGAGTTCATGAAAGTTTTCTACCTTCACCTAGTGAAAGGAAAAAGTGCGAGTGAATCTCTGAACCAAGCCATGAAATGCATGAGAGTATCTGACCAGTTTAGTGCAGTGAAGTATTGGGCTCCGTTTGTACTTATTGGTGATGACGTCACACTGGAGTTTGGTGAACACGAATAATAGGATCGCATCGTAAGTAGAGCCATGTCAGGAGTTATTGAAGTCCATGGCCCGGATATTCAAAGCAGTATTAGGCTAATCCAGGTTTAGTATCAACTGATTCTTGAATGCTATTAAAAAGAGAAAGATAAAACAAATCTTGACAAACTCTTACCCCTGGATTAGCGCCAATCAACTTTTGAACATCCCGGCCCAGAAAGTTCGCTCCTCAGACGAGCGTTTTTTCTCCTCTTAATCAGCGTCATCAATGTTTAGAGTACTAAAACATAGTAAGGATAAGAACGCGTTGTGAAATAAGTTGCATAGAACTTTTAATTGTATGAATATAACTTACCGTGCGAATGGCGAAATTATTGCGAAGCAAGTTCGTACCATGCTGCTTGTGTAGCAATATGTCTTCCGGCGTTGTCTAGCACGTCAAGCCTTTGCATTTAGTATTTTGGAATGACAAGCATTGCCTTGTATTTTAGGTATTTTGTGTTTTGAATGAAATAAAATACTTGACTTGAATTTGACAACATATTGATGACAACTGATGGCGTCAAAACTTGCCATTAGCAGGCTGAAGGCCTGATGTTTGTTTTGTGAAATTAAAAACGTCAAAAAAATTTCACTATAACATCATTTTGCAATGTGGAGAGCTTGAGGACACTGGCAAATTTTCTCTCTATTTGATAACTGAAAGAAGTTTTCAAGTGCTGTTGAAACTTGCCTTTTATGTTGTTCTTTTAGCTACAAAACAAGGAACTGTGATTTAGTGAAGACGCGTGAATATCACACAAACTCCTCACAAGATGGATATTTCTTCTTGCTAGACAGGGGAATCTTTTGGAATCTTAACCTTCCATGATCTTTGAGACCATGATGGGTTTGGACCAGTTATCAGTGAAAAGAAGTCTGCCCAACAGATTTGTTCAATTTAATGTAGCGCTCCTAATTATGACGACGGATTTATGATTTATCAGTCCTACATCATTTTATTTCCGTGTTTCTAACACTCAAATGCGTGCTGGTTTAAGGGACTTGGCTCTTCTCACTTTCGATTTGTATTTGCGGTTTACACGTGGACATACAGTTAGCTAGCTCGAAAAAAACGATTTGAAGACATGAGTTTGAATTTCGCAGGTTTGCAGGCATTAGTAATATATGTATTGGTCATGCACGTTGTGATAATTTGTACAAACTTGTAACCCAAATGTTTTGCTGGAAACGTTATTTGTTAACGTCCCTTCGTTTAGGCGATAACAAAAGCAAAACATCAAAAATTAGTGAAAGTTAAATTTAAGCTATTGTATTTTTCGCTTTTGACTTAGCAAGGGAAGGCCCCTTTTATAGTGCGCCTTCGAATTTAAGCTGGTAATAAGACGTATTTTTCACATAAGGGAATTACTGTTATTTTTAGTAAGATATTGATACCGCAATTCGATTTATTCAACATTTTTGCATAGAACTGTAAAGGACAGTTGTTGATAGAACACACAGTGACTTTTAGCAAAGCGTTGAATTTAAAACTTTCATGATTATCGAAACAAGTTATGGAAAAATGTAACTTTGGTTCCTTTTTGGAAGTTTGTACAGTGTTTCGTTGAATTTACTAATTGTGTAGACCTATATTAAACAATTTGGAAGTACCTGTAAAAAGTTCAGTTGATGATACAAAAAGTAAGTAGTCATGTTTTAGAATGAATAAATAGTGACAAAACTTACCGATGATTAAAATGGTTACAATTGTTCAGTGCTGTTACTGCAGTCTAAGTTAGTTAAGACGATGGTATAATAGCCCTTTTCACAGTTCACTTTTCTCATTTGCATTACAATGTGTTTGAACGTGGATGTGAGGCAATTTCGGGCAATTTTGCAGTTTCTGCCCGAAATTGCCTCACATCCACGTTTAAATACATTGTAATGCAAATGAGGAAAGTTAGCTGTGAAAAGGGCTATTGTTTTATGCTCCAAAGAACAAGGTACTTTAGCCCTAAATTCATTGGTGGATAAACATTGTTTACTATAGGTTGTTTAGTGATCTTTCAGTTTCAATAAAGGCGGAGTTATTTACTGTAATTTAGCGTGCAGATAATTCTTTTCGTACTTTCAAGTTGCTAGACAATTCCAATTATAATACTTAATTGTTTTTTAGGAAAGGCAGCAAGTTGTGAGAGACGTATGAATTATACACGAGACGAAAAATTGGGTTTATTTAATTTTGCTGGGAGCTTATTTCACAGATGCTTATGTCACATTCAATGTCTAAATGTTGAGTAAAATGTTAAATGCCGCATTTGCACCATTGTTTGCACTCAGAATGTCAATGTCGGGCAAAAGCGGACATTACCCACTCTCCCCACTTTTACACCATGTTCAAATATTTAAAATTTGTATGAAATTACTTTTCTGCTCCAGACAAATTCGAGTAAGTCCAGTTTGAATTAGCGTCCAGTGATATGACACAGACTATTTGATGAAACCTCATAACGGAGCTCCTTTGTAGCTGAAGGACCCTAAAGGCCGATTTAGACGGTACGATTTTTCCTTACGACTGTAGTATGCGACTTGCTCACGTCATCTCTACAACACCAATGGTGTCGTCTAAATCAGACGTACAACATCTTCACGACAGTCGCACACAACACGAAAAATGTCGTAAGATTTTGAAACATGTTTTAAAACCCTGCGACAGTCGTAGCCACAGTCAAAATGTTAGAATGACGAGTTTTATACGATCTTTGCTTGACCGGAGCAGCGTGCGCTACAAACGTCGCATACGACAGTCGTAAGCAAAAGTCGTACCGTCTAAATCGGCCCTAAGAGCGCCATATAGTCATGAAATGTATCAAGAAAATGCGAGGCGATTTTGGCGGTACATAGGTGTCTACGTACGTACCCACCCCTCCCAAGGCAAAGGGTATAGGCCTTTATCGATTGTGCTAGTAAAAGTAGCATATTATGCTACTAGCAGTGCCCGATTTTTTTTCAAATTATGCTCCAGAATTATGCTCGTTTTTGAAAATTATGCTACTTTTTCGTTAAGTATGCTTTTCAACAAAAACTCAAAACAAGTCCAAAATTGTATATTATTGTTAATAAAGCATGGCATCTTCTTTATCTTGAGTTACACACTAGTTCTGATAAAACACAACTAACTACTGAACTTCATTCCAGGCTAGAAGCGGTGACTTAAGAGGCTCTGACTGTAAATATCGCGAATCGGTGGACAGGCTCAAAAAATCGAAAATCCTGATAACTTGCCAGAAAAACACTTTTGGGGAGCTATCTTCAAAAAGATTACTTAAGGACGTTCGCGCGAAAAACTTCTACGATACAGATTTTTTTCATACTTTGGCTACAGTCAGATAATGAGTTACCTATGTCAGAAATGGAAAAAAATTGGGGGGTCACCGACTTCGTTTTCGAAATAAAGCGCGTCAAAAAGTACCCCAATTTTGACAAATCGGCCCTCGTAACTCGAGATGGCCTCAGTGCTTGTTAATTGAAAAATATTAAAAATGATTCGCTGTAGACCCACTTTCTTAGTCAAATTTTACTTAAGTGGGTCTGTTAAGTAAATAACTTGAACCGGTGTCATCCTTTTAGTTAAATTCAACCTCTAAGATCGACTTTAACGAACACCGTGCAGCTTCAATAATAGTAGAATTCGATGATGCGAGGGCAGAAAAGTTGAAAAAAATCAAACTTCTACAATACAGATTTTCTTTAATTTTTCACAAAACGTAGATTATCGACAAAGAAAGTGATCTATCAAAAGAAAATATGGGGTCACCGAAAACTTAAGAGAGTTAAACCCGTGCATAGATATTAAAGTGCCCACTAGCGCTATGTATCTCCACATTTCTTCAACAGCGCGCGCGCTTAATGCATGACGTGGGATGACATCACGAAGTGAATTGCGTGCGCAGTAAGGATGCGCAGAAACAATTGGCGCGAACGTCCTTAAGAGGGGATGTCCAGTGACATCGAGCGAGTGGCGGCACATGATGAAAAATAAAATTCCCTCATAAATTTTCCACGGATACCCTATGGTAATCTAAGAAACGTGGTGGAATTTTTTTCTTGAAAAAATTTTTTAAGCCCGAAAAAAAAATTTAACACGTTTACACCACACGTGTCTTGTAAACACGCGAAGTAAACGTGTATCATACCTTCCCGTAAACTTCGCTCTGTTTGATTTGCACCCCAGAAAGCCCCCATTTTAAACGTGGAAGTTTGCTTCTGAAGTGTGTATGAAGTAACTGAGTCCTGTTTTAGATCTGTAAATTAATTTTCAAGGTCATGGCGAGCTGCTGAAAATCACTAAAATTCGCTTGCTTCGAATTCTCAATTTGGCACAGTTTTTCAAGAGAAAGTTTTACTCCCCGGTAAAACACCAAATCACTTGAAATTCAGAATTCTTGAAAGACGAAATACCATTCTAAAATCAGGTTTGAAAATTAGTTTCGGGCTTTTTATCAGCGCCGAGTACAAACACTCTCAAAATCCCAATAATCACAACATTAACCTGTCAACCAGTACAAACAATAGGCTCGTGCCTCCGACCGAATAGCCAAAAACTTGGAATTTTTTCCTTGTTTCCTTTGGTATTTGGATGAAATGTACAGGATAAAGGTCATATCTAGCTCACCTTGAATAAGATTTTGTTTAAATGCCAGGTTTTGTCGAGTTTTAGGTGTACTGTCCAAGGGCCATCTTGACGCGTGGAATCGCCCGTTACCTCCTGTTATCTCTAGATTGACTTTCATCTAATGAACAACGATTCCGCCATCACATTCGCATCCCTTAACGAATGGCAAATGAATTTTCAAAATCTCCTAGTGTTAATTCCCTGAAGAAACTAAATAACCTTGCAGTGATCTCCACGTTCATCTCAGAAACTGCACCGTTATTATGGTCTGATTTAACTAAATTTGTCTGTCACGCAACGGGGTCTGGTCAAGTCACAGGATAGGTTTTGGTGATGGGATTGCAAAAATGGGAAAAAAATCGAAAGATTAGGACGTCTGAAATAACTTCAGCTATGAAAGAAATTGTACAAGATAGAAGGCGATGTAAATAGTGATGGCGTTTGTTGCAGCAACTCGACCGGAATAAGGGAATGACCGTTTCCCGTTTTCATCCCAGATGTCAGACTACCTCAACGGAAAAAGCATACGGCAGCATGGCGGCCGGACGGACTTTTCCGTAGTCCGTTTCTTTATCTTCCCGATGACCGAAGAAGACAAAAACAAGGAAGGCCTTATCACTTTTTATTTACGTGGCAAACGGCAGGAAAGATGCAGCAGCAGCAGCTCCCCTGATTCCAAAACTCCGCCTGCCAAATCGTTAAGAATGATGCCTTCAACATCCGATAACATCGAAATGGCGGATATGCGCGAGATTTTGACACAAATACAAGACAACACTAACAAATTGTTAGAGGACAATCAAGCTTTACGAAAGCAATACGCCGATTTACACGAATCGCTAAGCTTTCATATAGCTGAAGTGGAAAAGCTTGTGAAGGAAAACCAAACCTTAAAGAAAGAAGTCAAGTCTCTAAAAGCTAGTCTCAAAGAAGTCAAAGAAGACAATGATATAATGGCCGAAGACCTTACCACCGCTATCAACAAGATTGACGACTTAGAACAGTACTCGAGAAAACATAATCTAGAGTTCCACGGCATTCCAGAGAGCTCCCAAGAAAACCTGGCCGAACAAATTATTAAGCTCGGAAATGTGCTCAACGTCCCTATTCGAAACAATGACATTGACATCTGCCACCGGTTATCCGCAAACAAGAAATCAAACAAACCCAGGCCAGTCATTGCCAGATTTAAATCGTACGAAGTTAAGAAAGCACTATACAGCGCCCGCAAGCAGTTGAAGAATCAAAGCTTAAACCATGTTTTCCCTGGAGCAGACATCGTATACATCAATGAGAACCTCACAAGAAGACGCCGCGAACTTTTCAACAAAGTCTGGAAAACCAAAAAGTTGAACCATTGGCACAGTGTGTGGACAGTTGATGGTAAAGTCTTTTTCAAAATTTCTGTTGATGATGCCCCAGAAAGAATCTATAGCTTAGAAGACTTAGATAATTTCTAGGTTAATCACTTCCTTATTATCTGAGGTTACAGCTAGTTGAAATGTATTGCCTAAAACCATGTATTTTCCAGATATTTTTATTTAATAAGGCTTCGCCCTTGCATATAATTTCTTTTTTCAATCACGTTGAACGAAACCAGAATTAATAATTAGGTCGCGGGGAGGCGTAGAGGGGACACCTTTAATTATCTTCATGAGTTTTAGCCATTCTCTAGTATCCCTTCTATACAATAAGCCGCTTGTCGGCTCTTTTAGCTTCTATTGTGTGTTTAATGTTAATTTATTTTCGTTTTTAAATAGTCGCAGTCAGGCACATCTCTTGGGAAATATCCCTTTTGAGCGGTGCGCATTTGTTGCCCAGTAATTTATGTTTTTAAGCAAACATGAATCTTAAATGTATTTCTCTGAACATCAGAGGCAGAAATAAGTCGATCAAACGAAGGAACTTATTTCGTTGGCTCCATAACGGTAAATATGACGTAATTTTCTTACAAGAAACCTATAGCGACGACAAAATTGAAAACATATGGCGCGCGGAATGGGGTGGTGACGTTTTCTACTCCCATGGTTCAAAACACAGCAGAGGCGTGATGTTGTTAATCAAACCGACTTTCAAAATTGAAAACCCTGACATTATCCGAGACAAAAAAGGGAGGTTTCTTCTCGTTCGGGCTTCGCTACAAGATGAAGAATTTTGTTTTGTCAACATTTACGCTCCAAATGATCCAAGTCTCCAAAAAACGTTTTTCAATGAATTGTCTAACAAATTGCGACCCTACTCTAACGACAATATCATCCTTGGTGGCGATTTCAACTGCCCGCTTGAAAGTGTTGATAAGACGGGAGGAAAAGATACAAACAACCGAAGAAGCGTTATTGATAGCATAAACGACCTTCGCAACACGTTGGGTCTCGTTGACATTTGGCGATTTCATCACCCCTCCTCCCAACGTTTCACGTCGAGCAACAGTTCTGGCAAAATACAATGCCGCCTAGATTACTGGCTTGTGTCTAAACACCTAGTGCCGCGCACATGTAAAACGGAGGTTAAAGCATATCATGATTCCGATCATTCCCCAATCTATGTTGAAATTCAGTTCGAAAATTCACAGAAAAAACCTGGTCCAGGATTTTGGAAATTCAACAATTCCCTCCTTGAAAATGAAGAATTTGTCTTAAACCTGAAATTCTTTCTAATTCACGCAAAAGAAAAGCACAGTAAAACTGATGACAAAAGACTTTATTGGGAAATGATTAAAATGGAAATCAGGGATTTCTGTATACGATTTGCAAAACGCCTTAGCAAAAACAGAAAGAACAAAGAAATGGACCTACTTCGAAAATTAAACGAACTCAATGTTCTTCTCGGTAAAAACCCCAACGATGTGAATTTAACAACTGAAGCGAGAAGCGTTAAATTGGAACTGAAAAACTTATCTGAGCGCAAAACAAAAGGTGCTATAATTAGGAGCAGAGTAAGGTGGTACGAGCACGGTGAAAGGAATAACAAGTACTTCGTCAATTTGGAAAAGCGCTCGCACAACAGGAAACACATTGTTAAATTAAAAACAGATGAAAATGAGTACCTAGAGGAACCAAACAAAATTCTATTGGAGATGGAACATTTTTACAAAACGCTGTACACTTCACAATTGCCTGAAGTTAGCACATTTAATGAACCCAGCAAACGTTTCCTAAACCCTGAAATGGTACCCAAACTAAATGCCGAACAGCAAAACATCTGCGAAGGTCTTATTACTGCCGATGAATGTCTGTCTATTCTCAAAACTTTTGCAAAAAACAAAACCCCCGGTTCCGACGGCCTCACAGCAGAATTTTATTTATGTTTCTGGAACGATGTTGTGGGCCCTTTAATTGACTGCTATAATGATGCCTACCAAAAAGGCGAAATGTCAATCTCACAAAGAAGAGGCGTGATCTCGCTTATACCAAAGAAAAACAAAGATAATCTTCTTCTGAAAAACTGGCGACCAATTTCCTTGTTAAATACAGATTACAAAATTGCAACCAAATGCATTGCAAATCGACTAGAGAAAGTTCTTCCGACTTTAATAAATAGTGATCAAACTGGATACGTAAAAAATCGCTTTATTGGAGAAAATATCCGCTTAATCTCCGATGTTATCGATGTGTACGAGAAACAAAATCTGCCTGGCATGCTTCTATTTATAGATTTCGAAAAAGCTTTTGATTCCCTCGAATGGAAGTTCTTATTCGAGGCTATTGACGCTATGAACTTTGGGCCAATGTTCCAGAACTGGATTCACGTCTTTTATTCTAACATCTCCAGCTGCGTACTTAATAATGGTTTTGCTTCGAATTTCTTTTCCCTTCATAGAGGAGTCAGGCAAGGGTGTCCCTTATCAGGGCTGCTATTTATCTTGGCTGTTGAAACGCTGGCCCAATCCATCAGGCAGAATAATAACATATGTGGCCTGAAACTTAATGACACTGAAATAAAACTAAGTCTGTGTGCTGATGACATCACAGCCTTCATACTTAACGACTCTTCTGCGGACCACCTATTTAACCTCCTAAGTGAATTTGGAGAGTGTTCAGGTCTTAAAATTAACATTTCTAAAACAGAAGGAATGTGGCTTGGCAGCCTTAAACAAAACAAGGGCAAGCGATCCCCCTTTAGTGTCTCGTGGCCAGAGAAATACGTAATTGCTCTCGGTGTTGCTTTCGCTTACGACCCGGCGGTTAGCTGCAGAATCAATTTCGAAGAAAAAATTGTATCACTGAAAAAGACTTTAAACCGGTGGTCAGCGAGAAATCTAACTTTAATAGGAAGGATATGCATTGTCAAGACTCTCGCCATTTCCAAACTAGTCTAGAACACATCTGTTCTCTCAGTTTCATCCAACATATGTAAACAAGTCAACGATATTTGCTTCAGGTTCGTATGGAAAATGAAGCCGGATAAAATTAAACGGCACACTCTTATTGGTCCTCTTGATAAAGGCGGTCTTAACATGGTTGACTTTGTTATGATGGATAAATCTCTTAAGGCTGCGTGGGCAAAGCGATTATGTGAAGCTGGAGATAGTAAATGGTGCGCTGCCTTCTCCTTGGCCACAACCCACCTCGGTGGCACTTTCCTTTTCGAATGTAACTTTGATATACATGACTTAAATCTGTCTTCAGAATTACCCTCCTTCTACAAAGAAATACTTTCGGCCTGGCAGGAGATACACTCCACAGACCCCTCATCTGCTGACGAATACGGAAATGAAATCATTTGGAACAACCGTTTTATTAGAATAGATGGAAAACCGATCTTTTTTCTGTCATGGTATCAAAAAGGTGTGATTAAAATACGCGACCTTCTGGAAGATGGTAGGTCCTTGTCCATAACCGAATTTCAAGATAAATATGGTCTAAAAGTAAATTTCTTAAAATATTACGGCCTCCTCTCTGCAATCCCTAGTGGGTGGAAAAACTCCCTTTTAAATCCTAAGCAAATACCCTCCAATACGGCTGTCAGAGATAACCTAACCCCCTCTAATGTCACTGCCAAAATTGCTCGCGAACTTTTTGTTTTGAAAGTCCTTAAATCCCCAAAAATAGAACTAGAACTAGTCGGAAAAAACTTATCCCCGAAAGCCATCTACCAATTGCCTTTTAAAGTCACAGTAGAAAACAAACTAAGATGTTTCCAATACAAAATCATTCATGGTATTCTTCCCACAAACAAACGCCTTTTTAAAATGGGACTGAAAACGTCACCTCGCTGTGAGCGCTGCAACTTTCCCAACGAAACTTTGGTTCATCTTTTGTATGAATGCCCCATTACGCAAAGTTTTTGGCGTGAAATTGTTAATTGGTGGAATGAGAAACGATCGGAGAATCGTTCCTTAAGCGTGACGGATATTCTGTACGGCTATAAACCAGACTGTACTAAGTTTTACGCCTTAAACCATGTTCTAATCATCGCAAAATATCACATTTTCCAGGCTTGGTTGGATAACAGCCCCCCAAGCTTTGAAATGTTTCATCTCGTTCTCAAAGACAAGATCCTTTGTGAAAGCAGAATCGCTTTTAAAAACAACACCTTGTCGAAATTTAGATCAAAATGGACAACATTATGCACTTTAGCCCCTCAAAATGTTTCCACATAGAATGTGCCACCTGCTTTTTTTTTTTTTTTCCTATTTCTTTTTTTTCTCGTTTTCGTTAAAATTGTAATTAAATTAATCTGTTGTAAACTAACTCTGTACTTGTACTTATATGTAGTGAAACGGTGTAATTTTTTTTTCTCTGTATTATCAATATTGTATCTGTTTTTTGTACGTCTTTTTTTTTTTTTTTTCCAACATTCAATATTGTAAAGTCTTATTTTCTTCAATAAAGTGAACAAGATGACTACCTCAACGTAAAAACAAACCGCAGAGATAGCTGAATTTTATTCCATGATTTAAACTAAAGCATATCGAAGGTTAACAAAAAAGGCATCCATTTGTTTTTTACAAGTTCCCTAAAAAAAATTTAAGTTTACTTTTCTCTATAATCGTGAGTTTTTAATGCGTAGCACTTGGCTACAACTGCGTTTGTTTAGTCACATTCCGTCCTCCTGTTTGGTGTCATGTTACACCGCCGAAGTTATGCCCGAAATATCTTTCGACTAGTAAAATAGAGTGATACTACATATTCACCACACAATTCTGACCTGTGCAAAACAAGTTGTAGATTACATAGATGTACATTTTGTAACGCTCTGGCGAGAGGAAAAAATTGTCACGTGTTCACTAGAAGCAGAAAGTATTAGCTTCCGATCATAGTCTAAAATAGCAAACATCGATGTATTTTTTATATATCTTACTGCAGAGTTCGACTTTTCAAGACGCGAATATTCCCTAATGTAAATGCATTTTAGGATATTTTTCCAACAGTCTAATTAATTTCACGGTGAAGGATTTCAATATTATTTGCAAGCCACCAGTGTTTTGTCGAAGACGGCGCCTCGAGAAGCTGCCATTTGCGGAAATAATTTTCTTGTTGGAAATCAGGCGTGTGAGAATTTCAGGTGCGACAAATGTCTTAAGTGCGGATCGGCTTTGAGTAAATGTTCAAAAACTGATAATTTTCGTTAAAAAAAAAGAAAAAAAGGAAAACGCCAGATTTAACACGCAGTAGTTGTAGAGCGCTTCCTCTATATCGCGCCATTGTAAAAGGATAGGTTCTTTGGAGTTCTCGCAGTCAGGACCCCTGTCACCAAGTACAATAGCCAATCAAATCATCATCTCCCTTGGCTGCGAATAGAGGTCACTTATTCTTTCAGAAACTAGTTGCAGGCGTTTGCGCCTCTTACAAGCGATATGAACAAGCAGTTGCTGTTCCAGTTGCAAAAAAAGACTTTTCGGGTCACACTGACAGTGTTGGAATCAGCGATATCCACTCAGAAGCTGAGCTTCGTTGATTTTCTTTTAGCACGCGCAATAGTATTTTTAATTCGTATTCTTAACATGGACCATTTGCCCAGCCCATCACTCTTAACTGGGAATAGCGCAGAGGGAACTAATCGACGTTGGTCATGTTGAGTTCTACCAGGGCTGCCTAAGTATGCCTCGATCGGGAAAGTGAGAAGAGCAGAACGTGGAATTGGCAAGTCGGAGTCCAAAGCTATTTTACAACACATCGGTGTTTTCCTTCCAGTGGGCTCTGGTAAGTACACTTTTTTCTCATACCCACTTTCGTGTATTCCTCGGTGTGATGGCAGACGTCATTAAGCAGATTAACCCTACCATACCAGCCCTGAAGACAGTCAGCTTCCGGCAAGACAGCGCTGGCTGCTACCACTGCAGGGCCTGCAGGGCCGCCATAGTTTGCGCAGGAGTACTAGGAGCAGAGATGGGCGTGGTGTTCAAACTCCTGACTCCCTTCCCTCCCGGAAGGGAGCCTGCGATTGCAAGGCCGGCGGAGACTAAGTCGGATACATTTATCCTCATAAACTCCGGACACGATATCAAGATCCCGGTGGAGAACCATCCTTAAGCGTCATCCGGTGCGCGTCCATTGCAAGCCCTTTAGTTGCCACTTGGAAGATCGATGGTGAGAGCATGCTCTCGAATATACAGTTTTCAAAGAAGGAATCCGTCCGTGTATGAAGACAACAACCATTTTATTTT
>OZ034971.1:13839678-13928678 GCA_964030785.1 Siderastrea siderea
AATTTTTTCAAACGAGTCACGTGAACTGTTGCACGACCCATTTGTTTCCTATCTGTAATCATCTTTGCGAATGCACGACAGGCTTTCGACATTGGTGATTTTCGCTTATAGGAGCTCCGCTGTTAGGGTAACCTATCTTATATATTATGCGATACCCAAAAACGACAAAATAAAGTTGCTTAAAAAAGCTTTTAATATTTTTACACTATTAAGCTACGTTCAATATATTAAAATTCTACGTAAGCGTCTCAAAATATTACCGTGTGGTTCAAACGAAAAGCTTTGCAACCCTGTGCAATGTGAATTTCTATGTACATTAAGTTTTAGGCATTTCCCGACAAAGAAAAATACAACAATACTTAGCAGAACCGTAACAATTTTCCACTAAAGCCTAGTTCAATAGTTCAAACGTTGAACTTTACATGTCCTATCTGTAATCATCTTTGCGAATGCACGACAGGCTTTCGACATTGGTGATTTTCGTTTATAGGAGCTCCGCTATTAGGGTAACCTATCTTATATATTATGCGATACCCAAAAACGACAAAATAAAGTTGCTTAAAAAAGCTTTTAATATTTTTACACTATGAAGGTGGTCTTATACTCAAAAAAGGTGATGATAGGTTGCAAAAGTCACTTTTTTTTAAATGGCAAAATTGTAAACTTTAAACACTTGGTATGCTGTCTTGAAATAATCTCACTCGATTTCCAGCATTAAAGCAGCGAGAATTAAGAAATCTAATCAGCAGTATGCGACTTTTTCCATAGCAACGGCCATAGCAACAATTGTTTACATTTATTAAATGCGCACAAACAATCCTCAATAAGAACATTACCCCCCCCCCCGCCTCTCTGTAAAATGACATCTGGTAGTACTGTGGAGAAACACCTGACTGAGGAGAGAGTCCTGAGGTCCGAGTTTTAACCGACAAAACATGACCCAAATCTTACAGAAACGATGGTTTTTACATCAAATTACGGTTCAGCTTGTATTTTAGTGTGGCAACTTGAATTTGACAATAGTTTTAGGATAAATGAGCGACGGATAAGCTGTCTAGAATCCGTTCCCTTATCTTTAAGACTGTTTTTCTCCAAAAACAGAATTTCTCGAACTGAATGAACTTTTGAGCATGATATCTCCGGGGCATTGTAACCTAGTGTTCTGAAATTTTCAGCAAGATTAAAGGAACTTAATTTCCTAGGTTGTAAACCTAAAAAATGCTCACGATCTTGAACTGATTCTCAGTAAGTGAATCCTTGCCCTCTTTTTTATTTCCTTCTACCTTACTTTCTGGAAAAAAAGAATAAAAATAAATTCGAAAGAGGCCAAGCTGCTTAATTTTCGAGGTTTACCTCCTGAAGAATTCATCTGTGGACAGATCAAAGTTGATTTTATACTTATCCAACCGTGCATTAGTTAGATATCGGGCTTACAATGAAACCCCCTATTTTTTTACTGAGAAGGCTGGTTAATCATTAACTATTATGTCATGTGACCTGAAAAGACTCAGTTTGAAGTCAGGGCGTGAATCCCTATAAAATGATGGTAAAAGTCTCCCGCAAAGTTCTTTTCTAAAGAAATTCACTTTTTTGGGTATAAGACCCCCTTAAGCTACGTTCAATATATTAAAATTCTACGTAAGCGTCTCAAAATATTACCGTATGGTTCAAACGAAAAGCTTTGCAACCCTGTGTAATGTGAATTTCTATGTACATTAAGTTTAGGCATTTCCCGACAAAGAAAAATACAACAATACTTAGCAGAACCGTAACAATTTTCCACTAAAGCCTAGTTCAATAGTTCAATCGTCGAACTTTACATGTGCGGAACCTAACCGAGCCAAACCAAATAAGCAACAAGAATGTCTTTTGCTCATTTGAATTAGGTTCGGCACATGAAAAGTTCCACGTTTGAGCTAGGCCTAAAAGTACACAAAGAATTACCCCACAAATTCTACTGTAATGACGTAGCACAACCTACGTGTCACGTCTGATTAAAATTAGATTCGCAACCAATCAGAAGTATTATCCGCATTTACGAGTAACACCCTAGGATAGGGTGGGGTGCTTCTCGGAATTCTGGTCTCTCGTCCCTGCTATCCCTATTTTAGGCTTACTACTGAGTCATCACAAGGGAACTTTTTTTGTCTTTACTCAGACGTCGTTGACATTACGAAACGAGGTTTCTTCTATTCTAGGTTCATCTGGCAGCTCTATGTGGCTTACTGGACGAAATATTGCACCAACATTGAACCTCGACAAGAAAGAAATAATGTGTAGTCATTTTCGCAATAAATAATGTCATTAGGGCCATAGCCTGCGTAGCAAGCGTTTCCGTAGGGCTTTCTGCAGGTTTGAAGCATTTTTCGCTTCTTGAACGCGCGAAAATTGGGGCGAGCAAAAAAAAGTACGGGAAGGGGGAGGGGAAGGGAGGAAAGGAAACGCTTGCCCGCACACCCCACGATTTTGAAAAACCCGTTCGTCCACGAACGGAGTTTCCTGATTGGCGCGGCATGGTAGTGTTAATTGCCAAGTGATAAATCCGTCAATCAAATCAAGTATGTTTATTTGAACGTGACCCGCATGAACACAACGAACTGGTTCTCGATCGGGGAATTCTCCTCACTGTCACTATTTTTACCTGAAGTTCCTCTCAAGATCATTTTTGTCCTGATCGTGTAGATTTCTCCGACACGGAGGAATCTACACGGACATTCTTGCGACAAGGACTGTTGCCTGATAGAGTTTGGAGTAGCCGTTTACACAAGTTGATAGACTGTTTTGGCGGAGTTTGGGAAACAGCGGACTCGCTACCTATCGCACTCCGAATAACTTCGAATAATGCGCCTAAATTCCAAATTTTTCGAGCACAAGAATTGCACAGGCATACGGTCCGGAAATAGCTCCAAGTTTTGAACAACTTTCACTCCAACCGCTCTGCAAAGATCAGCGAGAATTGTTCCATAAGGGTCCTTTCTTTGCGACGCTTTGAAAAGGTTTTCCGAAGAAACTAAACCCGATTTTCGAGGCTGAAATTTAACTGTGAAATTACGACAAATCCTGAAGCGATCGCTTAGAGTTTGTTTTGATTTTGATGGAAGTAAATTTGCATCCTCCGGTGATCAGTTATTCGTAAAATACTTTATTCCCCAGCTGTCACACTGTGAATTTATCCAACTGTGAAAGTGTCAAAGGGGCGTTTTTCAAAATCATGGGGTTTGCGGGCAAGCGTTTCCTTTTCTCGCCTCCCCTCCCCCTCCCCGATGCTTCCATCCGTGTTGCGCTCGCCCCAATTTTTGCGCCGCCGAAAAGCGAAAAACGCCTCGAACGGGCGGAAAACCCTACGGAAACGCTTGCTACGCAGGCTATTAGGTTCAAGTTGGTAATACTGTTCAATTGAATATCGGATTCTAGGACAAAAGGTTTCGCTTAAAGGAATTTGCTCTTTCACGAGTGGTTAGACTGTACAATTTAAATTACAATCAAAATGACTGCCTTGGATTTAACATAACGGCTAGATTCGGGTGTTTGCATGAGTGATTTTCCCAAAGTATTATTCACAACAAGTTTCAAATCGTTAAGTTACAAGATTGTGCATGCGCTGCTCTCGTTTGTATTCCTTCTCTCTGATTGGCTGTTTCTCCCTCCAGCCTGGGGCCTGGGCAGGAGCAGCTTGAGTATTTGCATTTGCGTCTCCAATGATAAGTACTTATTGGGTGAGTGGGAGGGCCGGACGGGAAAATATTCGGCTTGAGGTCATGGCGTACGGACCGAGCCGGCGCAGCGAGGTCCGTACGCTATGACCAAGAGCCAAATATTTTCCGGTCCGACCCGACCTAACTTAGTCAATAAGCATTTTATCATATGGCCTTCCCGTTTTTTCTTTCAATCTTTTGTCCTTTCATTTTTTTCCTTGGGAAGGGCAGCGTTTGTTTAGTTTCGTGCGCATTTTCAAATAGCCAATGATATCACGCCATTCATTCAGGACGTCAGTAAAATGTATTTCAACAGTTTAAGCTGCAAAGTACAGAATATTTCAATATTTTCGACAAACTTTTCAAACAAAAGCTCTAATTTTTGCTTACTATAATAACGTCATTTAAATTTTTATACAATATATGAAAGGAAATCTTGCAACAATGGAATAATGTACCGAGAACGTCGATTACAAAGAAACTCAGCAGTCCTCTTCGTCTGAAGATTCGGTAACATGACAGCGACGCTTCTTCGGAGCTGAAATTTGTGCAGCGTGTTTCGAACCAGAGGCTTCAGGAAGGACAACATTCTGGATGTTAATCACACCGATGCTTGCTCCTGAAAATATGCCATTTGTTTGGAAGGACTCGTGAACGGTACCACTTGACTGATTTTGCGGTTTTTCCTCCGCTGTTTCTGCCTTTGGTTTGGGCCTGGAGTTTTCTTTCTTGCTGAGTATTTTAGACATCTGGCGCTGCTTTTGATGGGATGCTACGGCATAACTATCGAGACTTTTAAGGCTCTTGTGGCCACTCAGTTACGCCACATTGTTGTGCGAAATACCGGAATCAAGAAGCGTTTTGATGCAAGTTTTTCTCACTGAGTGGTTGGTGAATTTCCCGCTCGTAGACAATGGCGGGTTTTTGTGGCGCTTGAAAGGAATTGGCCGATTTTGTTTTTCCCCATCGGTCTTTTTGAAAAGCAAATCCTATCTTCTGGTTTTCGTTCCGATGATTTGGCCTCTTCTGGTCGCCTGTAAACAAACTCTTTATAGCAAGCTACTGGACATTTTCGGTCGCCTGTTTCGTACGCTTTAGGACGGAAAGATCGTCGATGCTCATTTTCATCTCCGTGGCGGGTCTTACTCTCCCTTTCGGTTGACCATTCCAAGTACTCTTCGCCACTCGCTTCATCTTTTCTCAAAACGATATCGCCAAATTTCATCTGCCTTGCTTCGTGTCTGGCTCAGTGGCCGAAGTGGAGAGTGAGCAAGAACCACATCAGTCGTACGTGAAAGGACATCAGGATCATGGATGCCGAACTGATTCTCATCAAAGATGCGCTCAATGTCTTCGTTTGCCAGGGCTACTGTGGCATTTGGTTTGTTCCCTTTGCCCTGCTTCCTGAGTTCTCGACGCTTGGATTTAAGGACTTCTCTTGAGACTTTGAGTTCTTCGTCTTTGAGGACTGATGTTTATGTTTGCACTGTTATCATCCAAGCAGCGCTGGATACTGCGCGAGAAAGCGGACATTGTATCAGGTTCGCATTCTGTGTTGTCCTTCTTTTTCGTTGTAATGTAGAAATTCATAACAGACTGTCGAGCTCAGCCGGAGGAATTTCCGTTATCTTTCGTTTCTCGTAACATTCATTAAGAAATCTCTTAAATACATTTATGTCATACATTGTTTCTTTTCACAGTGTTTGCTTGTTGTTGGCTTCTAATAAAATTGGGAACTTCTACCTCTGTGAGGAGTTTTGACTTCTTTTCTTCGTTTTCGAAGTAAGTTGGTTTTTGAAGAAGTTCCATATCGGACAAGATCGTCAGGGTAGTAAAATTCGTTGTCGTAATGTTCACTTACATTGCTCATTTTGAAGGAAAATTTAGGAATTGTACTGCAACAAATAACAGACTATCGAGCTCAGCCGTAGGAATTTCCGTTATCTTTCGTTTCTCGTAACATTCATTAAGAAATCTCTGAAATACATTTATGTCATACATTGTTTTTTTCACAGTGTTTGCTTGTTGTTGGCTTCTAATAAAATTGTGAACTTCTACATCTGTGAGGAGTTTTGACTTCTTTTCTTCGCTTTCGAAGTAAGTTGGCTTTTGGCAGAAGTTCCATATCGGACAGATCGTCAGGGTAGTGAAATTCGTTGTCGTTATGTTCACTTACATCGCTCATTTTGAAGGAAAAGTTAGGAATTATACTGCAACAAAATTGTTTCAGCTCAACTATCGGAGGGCCGTGCGCAATGCTCGCAGGGTCGGTCCGAGGTTGGAGGAAAAACCGCAAAATCAGTCAAGTGGTACCGTTTAAGTGTCCATCCAAGCAAATGGCATATTTTCAGGAGCAAGCATCGGTGTGATGGCTTTGCCGGCTCGGTCCGTACGCCATGACCTCGAGCCAAATATTTTCCCGTCCGGCCCTCCCACTCACCCAATAAGTACATAGTACGTCACTTTACCTAGAAACAAGAATTTGCGAAATGTTAGTCCAAACTATATCACTACAGCGAATTTTGTTGGAAAGTATGAAGTTTGATGAGATATTTAACTGATTTACAAAACTAGCTTAATAAGGAATCAAAACGAAGACGAATTGTTTGTTTGCTTCTTCAAAAAACCAGGGACAAAGCTCAAGACTCGACCCACACTAATGAGCTTTCAAAAGTCTGTTTTCACCTGATCGAAAAAGTAGTAAAATATTTTCGTCCACGCAAACGTGTTCGCATCGTTTTCACACTAACGACGTCAGTTTTTGGAAGTCTCATTACAATAAGCAACACTTAGAAATCCAGAATCTACAATTCTCAGATTGTTCTAAAGCAACAGTCTTTTCAAGCAACAGGCTTCTTATATATACTGGCAATGTGAGATCGCACCACAAAGCAAAGCTGAGCTTACGGTTTGTTTCTTGGTTTCTGCTCTCATTATTGCCTTGGTATCTTTTCCCTTTTTGGCCGCCACGTTGACTGGTTTCTTGTCCGCGACTTGCTCGCCCCAAAACTGAACAATAACCGACTTCTGATTTAAATCAACACTGCATGGGTACAGTTTAGAGAATTTCTTACCTCAGGTGGACACTTATCGAAGGTAAATCTCATCTCATTGTTAAACTCATGATTTCTTGTTCCAGATATCACTTTTGTCTTAATGTCAGCTTCAAGGTACATTAAGTATTTACTGTACACGTCCTGAGAAAATAAAAAAAGCAAACAGTTTTAACCAGCAGAATTATGATACAATTATAGTCCATCACCAGGAATAGCACCCCTTTTAGTTCCATGCCATACCAACTACGATACCGGATAGATATAGCGATACCGACAGTAAACAAATACTATGACGTCATCGCCCCATCAGTGACAACAAAGACGACTGGAGGTGCTACGAAATAAGCTGCAATGAATTACAGCTAAAGCTTGTCATGCAGAAGAGATATAAGCTTTTGATTACACATTAAAGATAATTGTTGTCTGGAACAATAAAAAAATCTGCAATGCTTAGCGTGTATCGCTAAGGAATTCCCCTTGCGCTCTACACGTGGACAACAAAATCCAGTTCCTTTCCTTCCTGCAGTAAGGGACAATTAAACCAATGATCCTACAGTAACAATACCATAAATCTAAGATTTGTAACACCCCTTGCACTAAAACGAGAACTTAATCAACGCTTGACTTGAAGCGAGGAGTCAAGGAAAACAAGCTCAACAGAAAACGTACTGTAAGCCACTGAAGTGAACAGCCAAAGTGAAACCTTTCAAATTGCTAAAATTGTTGTTTAGAGCCTCAACGACGACAAAACAGAATAGTTGAGGTAAGTTAACGTTTATTTTGAACTTAATTAGTAATAGTTCACCGAAGTGGAGGTAAATAACAGATAATAACGCGGGTTTGAGTAGCCAATTAGAGGGGGCGAAAAATATAATCCACTGGTTTGGTTTATACTAAACGTCACTGTGACAACGTTTGGTGGATTTCAATCCATTTTGTTCGATCCTATTTTTGAGTGTCCCGTAAGTTTCTGTCGCTATTGTGATTGACGGTAGCGTAAAACACAAACGCCAGGAATTGTCAATGAGAGGGGTCCAAATTACGACTTGTATTTGATTCTTCAGAAGCCAAAGAATGTTAACTCAGATTTCGCAAATTTACAATAAATATATTTTATTAGATGTTTCGGCGTGAAGTACCGTCGTATATTTTTACGAGTTGTCTTTATTATCCAACGTGACCTTTTTCAGTAATTTGAAAGAAAACTGGAAGTCTAAAAGATGAGCGCACGCACCGTACTGTGCATTAACCAACTGTACAATATCGTGGGATATTTGTACTAGTTTCGCGCGCTTTTTGTACAATAACTAATACACTTGGATAATAACGATCGATACTCATATAAATGTGATGGTGAATTTTTAAGCCTGGTGAATTTTTGACAATGATGTTTTATTCAGTAAGTGACACAGGCGACTCGGAAAAATATCAGAGTTCTTCCAACAGGAGTCGAACCTATGACCTTCTGGTTACTAGTACAGATGCGCTACCACTGAGCTACAGGAGACTTGTGGGTCGGAGCTAAGGCCATTAAACTAGGTTCATGTGACAAACGTCCTGCGTACTGCCAGGACTGAAATGTCGATAGGTGGCATATTCGCAATGATGTTAATGTGATAGTGAATGTTTAAGCCTGGTGAACATGAACCTAGGAGGGTAGCCGATTTCTCATCCTCTGAAGTCAGTTACACTGATCTTCTTCCCCATGGCAACCTAAAGAATAGAAAGCATCATGAAAATATTTTTTAAACTTTGAAAGATAATGTTGAAAAGCAGAAGGTGAATGCAAAGCCAGAATTCCTAAAAGCTTCTGAAGCTTTTTTCCAAGGAACCTTTTAAAGCTTTTACTGCTGTGGAGTGCACACAGGGTAGCGTTCTTTTCTTGAGCAAGAAGTACAATTACAAAGTAACCTAAACAACGGCCACTATTGAAAAGCCATGTTATTTTGTCTTATTTGCCATTTACTCCTTTGCTGAATTAACCTATAGATCGAGGCCGTCACGGAGAAAGTTTGTACAGGACGACTTGAATTAAGATGCGACATGAGCCAGTATTACCAGCGCGGTTTACATAAGACGCAAAGATTTCGTGATAAATGGTTTTAAGAGGCGTTCAAGGTTGAGGTAATGGATTGGATTTGTATCCAAGAAGATTTTAAACGAAAGAATTGGCAAAAGAATTACCAAACTGGTAGGGTTGAAACTGTCTTGTCTTCTGTATTTCCCCAAAGATTTGTGCGACAAACATGGTGTAGGCTACCCGACTATCAAATATTACAAATGTGGCACGTTAGTGGTTGCACCATGAGCTATAAGAAACATGGAGATCGAGGTCTCCCGAAAGTTGTTTCAAGGAAACAGCGCTGAAAGATGTCGAAACTTCATTAAACTTATCACCCTACTGTCAGCTCTGTTGTCCTGTGTCTTTGATTTCTACATCATCTTCTGCAAATATCCCTGTTTCTCCCCGATTCTTCGGTGAATTTGATCGTAGTTTCTTAACCGCCCGCCATTTTGAAAAACCACTCATTCCCATTTCTACGCTGCTTCCAAAGATCCCCCAAGAGAGACTAGGTAAGCTAGGCACGGAAAGCTATCTTTGCCAATCTTTGCCATGTTGGTCCATGTTATGGTTACAAGCTCATAAGAAGATTGCACGACGGACTTTCACATATCGGGGGTCGCCGTGCAACGGATTAATTTTTTTTAAATTCAAATTATATTCTGTCGGGGGACTGGAAAACGCTTTTTGCTCTTACCAGCTGAAGACGAATTTGAAAAACAATAGCGATTGTCTTATCGGCCCTACGATTGGCCAAAGGCACAAATCTCCTAGAAAGGGCCCAAACACTTTCCACTTTCCACTCAAGAAAGGTCTTTGCAAGAGTTCTGTTCCCAGTACAACGTGGATGAGACTGCGTGTAAAAGTTATGTATAGCACCTTGAGTTCTTGGATGCAAAGGCGAAAAAAAGAGTAAGAGAAAGGAACGCTCTTCCTTTTAATATTTCTTGGATAAATCAAAAAGATGTGGAAGCGCTTACGAACAACCACCTGAAAATGTATTTGAAAACAACATGGTCTCTAGATAAGCGGAAGTAAGGCTGATTTAACAAAACGATTTCTCAGCCACGCACGTGAAAATGCTGCAGAGTTGTTCTGGAAGATGAAGAGAGAACACATACGTTGAAGAGTCATTTTAAGTACTGTTTGTGCCTGAGGAAGACATCCAACACGTAAATAAGGTATGAGGGGACCAATGCAGGGAGGAAGCAGGGAAAGGGGGGTTAACCTTAATGATCAGTAGGTGAGGGGAGGTTAAAGTTAATTTTCGCTTAGTGAAAGGGGGGGTGCAACTTAATTTTGAGCCCTATTTTACCCATTTCCCAACCCCCCCCCCCTCCAGGTAATTATTGCACAGTCCCTTATTATGGGTCTGTGGTGCAAGTCATTTGGCTGTATATCAGTGTGCAAGGGGTAGACGTTATAACAATGGAATAGTAAAGAGCCATTGCCGAATAATGAATCATCCAGAATATTCAGTGTTATGATTCTCACAGATACTAGATCTGTCCGTGACTATGAAGACTGTTTGAAGAAAAGAACAACAATTCAATTCAATTTAATTCATTCAACTGAACAATTCAAAGCATTGCGTTCAGTACATCCTCCCTCAGTCTGTTAACTGTCGTCTATACTGGACTGAACATTCTGAAAAACAGAAAAGGCTGGCTGTTTTCAGTTTTTTCTTTTGCAGAGAGAAGAAAAGGCTTCGGTTTCAATAGAAAAGGCTTCAGTTTCATGTCAATGAACGCGTCAGCTGGTAAGAATAAACTATCAAGAAAACACAATAAATTATCGTGAAAAAAATTCCCAGTAATACAGTAACACCCGGTATGTCGATGGTTTTCTCCTGTGAGTCTGACATAAACTTTTAATTCCAGCGCCACATACCTATTTTACCTCGCCCCTCTCCCCTCCCCTCCCCCCCCCCCGTTGTGTAAGTGACAGTGTGACACGGCACACGTTTATCAGCTTTTTTGGGAAAACGAGAAAAAAACCACAATTGGTTATTCAAATGCACTTCCTTTCATCATTACGAGATGCACTCACTAACTATACATCTCTGTTGTTTGAATTTTATTGTCATCTCAGAAACGAAGGTGTTTCTATCTGAGCAATGACATGAGGATTCTGTTATAACACCGACGTAACTGCGTTTTCACGAAGATATTCGTTTTGTTTGTTCTGTTCTGTTTTAGCGAAATACATGGGTGTATAACAAAAAGGTAACTAGATGTGAAATAATAGAATCACCTAGCCTTTGTATATTTATCATGGGTCTGTGGTGCAAGTCATTTAGTTATATATCAGTGTTCAAGGGGTGAAAGCCATATCTATGGAATAGTAAACAGCCATTGTTGAATATCCAGAATATCCAGTATTATTAAAAACTGGACAAGGTATATTGGATTTCTAGCATTTTGATTGGCTGAACGGAGCTAGGCTATCAGCTCATATACCTGCTGCGACCAAATATGGCCAATGAACATTCAACAAGAAAGTGAGGTGAAAGTTTTTCCTCGCGAGCAACCCGGCGAGAAAAATGGACGAGAAAAATCACTTGGCAGCGAATTTAAATAATTCCAACAGCGTCACCAACAAGCATCACCAACAGCGTTGTCTAACCACAAGTCAAAATTGTTTGAATAAACTGTGCAGAAATAGAAATTTAAGCATTAAGCGTTGTGTTTACAATTAATTTCTTTCATCGATCGTCACGTCGATCATTGAAATTGGACAAATGGTAGGTTTTATCAGGAAGGCTTTCCACTTCAAAATATCAAGACAGGACATAAATTAAAACACAGTGAAATGGGGCAGGAACATTTAATAAAAACTATCACACATTCAAGGCGAGTCGGTGCGAAAACCATGAAGCAGTCTAAACAGCTACTAACAAAAATACAGCTGCAAACTACCAAGAAGGAAGGGCGAGATTTTCTTTCGGCTTTAACACGCAAAATTGACACTGGTTTACCTGCACTTGTTGTAGCTCTGTGTTCCAGCAAGTCCAAATGCTCAGATAGAAATCGGATGCCGTGTAAACTGAGTTGAATCGCTTTTCCAGTTGTTTGAATGTTGTTTTTACCATTCTGTCCGCAACCTCTAAACCGAGAACAACTGCATTTTGCGCTTTGCGTTTAACAAACTATGATGGTGAATTCTGTTCCTCACTACATTCATCTTGCTTCTGAGCTGCATAGAAATTACCTCTTCAAGTTCAAATTTGTTCTGTCTTCAGTTCGATCAAACACGCACATGATGGCTCCGTTGTGCGAATAGATTACAAACTTGTTCAATTTCAACTCCAGCAGCTAATATGGTGAAATTGTAAAGCTTCAATCCGCTTTGAAAGATGATTACAACAATGTTTCAGGAAAAATAAAACATGTACCATATTTCAGAGCCAACAATTAGAACATTTTTTTCCAAAACTTGTGCTACTTTTTTTACTTTCGAGCAGTTTTCATTGATTCATTCAGCTTTGCAATGAAACGCTGCAACACTTCGCAAGGTTTTGGCGCCTTTTTCGTTCAGTCCTGTGATCGATTCCTGTTCCGTTTAAATTTCTTTTCTCATTTTTTACGTTCTTTCTTGTTTTTTTTTTAATAGTAGTTAAGTTTTTAATAAAACAATTATTCTACTCGGGCTTGGTGGATATCAAATGATTATAACCAACTCGGCGCTACGCGCCTCGTTGGTTATCTATCGTTCGATATCCAGCGCACCCTCGTAGAATAATTGTTAATTATGACTGTCACAGATACTAGAAATGCCCGTAACAGTTTTTTCAATAACCATGTCATAATTCATTTAACCACCACAATTATTTTACAGCTGCATTCTGATGATAACAAAAACAACTACAAGAACTAATATATAGCTACAAATGCATTACAAACGAATCAACTAAAGGAAACAGAAAGGTACATAGTTAGGTGCTCTAAATAGGAACAAGGTCTCGGATCTTCTCCTTGTCTATTTCGTGCTTATTTTTCGAAAAAGCTCGATAACCGCTAAAACAATTATAGGCCCGCAATGCGTGCAGAAACGACGAAGTGTTGGTTCCTCTCGAAAAGAAAGCAAGCGAGGCGTGCGTGATTGCACATTCGATAGCATTCAAGCGTCTGTAACAGCAAGTTGCAGCAAAAGTGCGGTAACTCTGTACGTCCCACGAAAAGAACAACTAGTCCTGAGGGCTGCATAACAGTGCCATCTGGCCCCCGTGCTGGTGTGGCAGTTGTAAACAAAGTCCTCTCTTAGACTTACAGAATTACAGCAACCAGCGCTGAAATTTGACCAACTCATAAAGTAACCAATACCCTGGAAAGGAGGTCAACTGAATTATTCACTCTCTCCTCACCAAACATAGCTCCGCAGACTACGCTTATAACCTCATTCTTCACTCAAGATCATTTTTCGCTGTCTTTTGGTTGGTCTTCCTCAAAACCATGGACAAAAAAGCCGTCACAACTCTCAAAACAGACGCCTTTCAATAAATGGGCGATAAATTTCCCAACAAAGTAACCACATCCTTACGATTGATCAGTATGGGCACCGTAACAGCCCAAAAGAATTAAACTCCTTCCCATACCTGGGAACCACGCTTTATGCACAGTTCCCTTTAATCATGTCAAGGGCTCCTTAAGCCAACTTGTGAATGCAAATACGAAATAAATCATTGCTATGCTCCATAGTACAGGTTACAAGAAGGCCCATTATAGGCATTTACCAGTCGTTTTGACCCACTCCACCCTCGATAAGTATTTTTACTTGGCTCAACGTGCTAACTGGCGTGACGAAAATTGTCATAGTTTTTTGCCTTTTGCGTTACCGAATGACGTATTGTTTAAAAAATCTGATGACTCAGCTCAACTGTCTTATCGCTATGAATATTTTGTTGAATAAAACTAAAAATTTAAATGTCGATATAAATTTGTCCACAACTGAACATGCTTTTATCGAGAGTTTTGAGCAATGTATTTATACATTGTTGTAAATATGGCACTATGAAAACACGATTATCGACAAAGACAAACACATCGCCGACATCGTGACGAAAATTGTGACAATTTTTTGCCTTTTGCGTTACCAAATGACGTAATGCTTAAAATCGGATGACTCAGCTCATATGTCTTATCGCTTTGAATATTTTGTTGAATAAAACTAAAAATATAAATGTCGATATAAATTTGCCCACAACTTAACATGCTTTTACCGAGAGTTTTTACTATTTTCTCCAGAAACTGGAGAAAATAGTAAAAAGCGAAGTCGTCGCTTTTATCTCAAACAGGTTTAAGCATGTCTTATGACGTAATCGTTAAATCCGGTTTGCTCTTCCGGAGTCAGCAAGTTGTCTAGAACTCTAAAATCGAACAAATCGGTTCAAAATCAAAAGTAAAGCCAAAAAATTAGGAAGACTAACTGGTATATCCTTCTGGGCCACTTATACTACCCAAGAAGATCCAGCCTCGTGTAGTAATTCATTTCCCACCTGCGAATAACCTTTTTTGACGTTGGCAGCTAGATACTTTCCGAGTATTAAACATAACCACGACAACATACACCAGGATTTTCCTTTCATGACATTTACTGACAACGATTCTTCCTTAGAATGTCTCAGCAACACTTTGGTCCCACCAGCAACAACAGTGCCACTGGACTTCACCTCCTGTTATTATCAGTCCTCCTTCTTTTCTTTCACTAGTATTTGACAGATATTTCAGTATTTCCTTTCGTGACAGGCAAAGATCAAACACCACCCGGCGGACGTCTGCGTCTATACCTACGATACTTTCTTGTGTACCCTTGTCCTATTGTGCGTGCATGTGTGTACTTATCGATGTCTGTGTACAACCTCTTCTCTATATGTTTAGAGATCAGCACAAAATTCTACCACAACACAGTCGAAGCAAATCTTTCACCAAACCTCTTGACCTGCCAATTCACAACGGCGACTCAGTCCACTTGTTCTCACGTCATCCCATCCCATCGGCCATAGCGAAATACACACCTTATGAGCCTTACACGACGTATTTTGATCTACCACTACACCAATCCACCGTCTTCACGACTGCACTATCCGACTTCGTCGGTTAAAAAGGATCTTTATTTTTAGCAGCAACGTAAATGTACAGTTTGGCCACTAGTAAACAATAGTTAATGCCTTGAAATGATCTCTTTTGCGGTTTATAAGGGCATATAGGATATCACGTTCTCAAAGGCTAATTCTGTACATCATTTTTGGAATTCTTCCAATAAGAGAAATCGGATCAGAATAGTTTGGTGTAATGACATTCTACAAAGAGCTGTATGAGCGTTTGACTACAGTTGCAAAGGTGACATTTGTCATTTTCGGCTAACCTATCTCTGAAGAGCATGCTTTTTGTGTGCATGATGTTGTGATTGATTTTAAATTGAAACCTTGCCAATCTGACATCTAAAGTTAGCTTAAAAGCAGCTTAAAATGCTAGCGATTTCTTAAATAGTAAAGCCTGCTTTTTCGAGTCTGATTTCAGAGGTAGGTAGCTGAAAAATCATTCTATTGTCATTACGATTCTATATTTCTTACTTGAAATATCCTGTATATCAGTGATCGGACGTTCACTGCCGTTTTTTGTAACTTCTTTGTTGTTACTAGCTTTGAGCGTCTTTTTCCAAGACGTAGGGATAGCATTTACGAGCCGATGTCTGAAATTATCGAGAATCGGGCGTCAGTTCTGAAATTTCGAATTTCCTTATATTTTGCCCAAGTAACCTCTATAGTGAAGTATTTTCAAAAATAACATTGAAAGTTTCAACTGCTTTTCAGTTTTCTCGAAATCGAGTAAAGTTTGAAAATACGGCGTATCGGTCTCCTTCGAATAGTGAAATTGGCGGAAAATTACCCATTTTTATCTCGCTCGTACGTTAAAACGCAGCGTCCTCTGTTAAGGAAACACAAACATAATACAAACACACTTTAGCTCTTTATAACACAGTAGTCTTCCTTTGGATAGGTTGTTGAAATGAGAACGTTTCGGCCGTTAGAAGAAAACCAGTTTCAGGTATTTAAAAAAATAGCAAATTTCACCCAACTTCCACACTACAGAAACCCAATTGGTACGTAGATTTTGGACATGGAATACAACAGATTTGAAGGAAAACCTTTGTAAATTACTGTGTTAAAATATTTCTGGCGGCAATGAAAAACTACCCCGTCGAGAGACCAAAATGTGAAGGGTTGTTTGACAGGAATCACCGACTGAATTTACGACACAAACCTCCGACTGGCTACGCAAAGCAAACTGTAGCCGTTTTCATTGAGAGAAATACCGAAGAAAACCTTCGCAAAACTACTTAAGGGGCTTGCAGAATAATTTTACATAGTATTTGCTGAAGTTAAGTGATATTTTTGAACTATGATCAACACACGAACCCCTTGTTTTAGTACACGGTTCTGTCGATCGAAACCGCAACATATGCATAACATTAATCTTACCGTGTTTTAAAATTATTCATTATCTGTCTGATTAAAATAATCCTCTACTCCATCGATATCGTTGTGATTGGTACTGTAATAGCTGTAGCCTGCTGGACATATAATAGCGTTGTTTTCCCAAAATTTGTCATCACTTAGCTGCAAACAAACTGACAAAAGGAACATTCCAGAACGGCACTAGAATGTGTTACAAGAACAAGTTGCGTGACGCATGGCATGGGCATTTAGGTCAATAAATGCAATCGCATCTTATAGGTGTTAGCTTTTCGAGGTATAAGCATAAAGTTCTACTGGAATACTTTTTTTCAATCACCTTCAATCAAGCTTTCATGCATTGATATCGTGTCGCTATTTTTTTTTTTGACATTTCATTGCGTGGCATCTTGTGGCTATACATGCATCGTGATGGTAGTCCTTGTTGGTGGACCCTGTGGCCCCAGTCATTTAACCCAGTGAATGCGGAATGTGTGGCGATCGGCGAGTGTAGCAAAAATGTCTACAGTCACCTCGTGTATTGTAAAATCAGCGACGATGCAGTGGACAGTGAATCCCAGCTATTACTTACTCGAGCAGATAGGGGGTTGGCTGTTAGACATTGCAAATGTTAGAGAGTGAGTTTCTTTTTATTTCGCCTTTTTTTAATTAAATCGGCGTATTTATTTCATGCATTTTTGAGACAGAAGAGTCTCACTTAAAATTAACAGTGTGCCCACGACATTGAAATCTGTTTGGGACTACGTGGCGCTGCAATAACTCGCGGTGTTCGATCCCCGCAGAAGTGGCCGCCCACAAAGGAAAATCCTCAGCCCCAAAGGCTCAATGAGGATTTAAAAAAGGTACATTCAGCCCATGTTATGAGCGTCACGAATATGCTTGTACCGGTAGGCTCGCGTAAGTGTTTGTATAAATGGTTTTTATTCATAATGAATTAGCTGCAATTTGTTTACGCGGTTAATCTGGGGTGCGCAGTTTTAGTAACTTCATGCTCATGGGGGAGAGGCTGCGTTACAAAGTTGGCGCAGAAAACTGCTGCTCAAACATATTTTCCTAACAGAAAAGAAAAACCAAACAAAACAAAAACAAAAAAACCGAGTCCCACCCTTCCCAACACACATGGTTTATAAGAGCCTGTGCCCCAAAAACTCGTGCTGCATTATACGTAAGTAGAACATGGTTTTTGGAATCTGTTCACAAACGTTTATTTATCCAAAGTTTTAGGTACGCGAGTGTACGATCGCAAACCGTGAAAAAAAAATGTTCTCATTCCCTCGGCTACCCTCTCACCCCTAACGCACGCTCGTGAAAAACCATCCTACGAAAGGAAAGAGAAGACCGAGCAGTCTCTCTTTCCGCTCAGAAACTCCAAAGCAGAGAGCGAGCGCGAAAATCACCTGGGGTATTTGAACGTGACGTGCGTGTCAAGCCGCCTAGTATTGAGCCGACTCCAGTACAACGCTAAATTTTGGCGTGCTGCCATTCGTCGAACTAGATCACGTGACGCAATAGTGTCTCTCTTTAGCGAGCGCCTATCAGCGCATAGTGCCCGTTTTTGGCAATTTTCGCTCAAAATTTAGCGTTGTACAATAAAAACAATGCAGTCCTTCTGTCTCAGGGCCTATGGATAATAGGTTCCCTCGGGAATTTGATGTTCAAACTTCATGTAAGCCCTCGAACTGCGTTCTCAGGCTAATATTTGTTGTGAACATCAAATTTCCTCGGGCAACCTATTTAACAATTAGATTATGAGCTCGAGATTTCTATCGCGTGATATAAGTATAAATCTTGATTAATATTCCACTAAAGTGAAAAGTTTTACAACATTGCATTGTTATTTTGAAGTATAAGACTGCGCCTGCTGCTCACCTTTTCGCTATTCACTATCATGGAATAGATAGCGAGTAGGGTAGCCAATCAGATTGCAGCATTTATGATAGAACGCCAGTAGATTTATACTAATACACGATAGTGCCTTCGACAGAAGAACTCTATTGTTTAAATAGTTTTTTTATTAATTACCTATCACAGAAGAGGTTCGCATATGTACAAGACAAAGAACCATTAGCACTTGGGTTACGTATAACTTTAAATTTGACAGATAGATAGTCTCTACACAGACGTATTTTTTCTTTCGCGTAAGATGGGTTTTCACGAGCGTACACAAGGAGTGAGAGGTTGGCTTGGGGAATGAGAATTTTTTGTGGTTCGCGCTCGTGCACTCGTGTATCTAAAACACTAAATAAATAAACAGTTGTGAACTGGTCCCCGAAAACATGTTTTACTTACGTATAATGCGGCACGAGTTTAAGATTTGGGAACGGTGGACACAGTTTTTCTGTTTTTGTTTTTGCCCCTTTTTTAATCACAGCAGTGACGGTTTTCTGTTCGGAAAGTATGTTTGAGCAGCGGTTTTCTGTGCAAACTTTGTCTAGAATACAATAAACCCACATAAGTATGCCTTTGATTACCCTCTCCCCCAGCCTCTCCCCCACGAATATGAAAGTACCCCAGAGTAACCGTGTAAGCAAATTTCGGATAATTTATTATAAACGAAAATCATTTATACAAATACTTACGCGAGCCTACTTCTGCAAGCATATTCGTGGCGCTCACACGCATGGGTTGAATTCGCCTTTTTCAATCTTTTTGAGCCTTTGGGGCTGAGGATGTTCCCCTGTGGGCAGCCACCATGACCACTTCAGTGCGGGGATCGAACACCGCGAGTTACTGCACCGCCACCTAGTCCTAATCAAATACCGATGTCGTGGGCACACTGTTATTATAAGTGAGACTCTTTCTGTCTCAAAAATGCCTGAAATAAAAATGTTATTGTCTTTAAAATGTCCAAATAAAAAGATCGCTTTCTAGGATTTGCCATGTCTAACGGGAAACCCCCTACCTACTCGAGTAAGTAATGGCTTAGATTCACTATCCAGTGTAATGTCGACTCGTTGCCGATTTTACAATACACTAGGTGATTGTAGACATTTTTGCTACACCGCCGATTGCCACACATTCAAACTTCGCCATGTTAAATGAACTGGGGCCGCAGGGTACACCAACGAGGACTACCATCATGATGCTTGTAGAGCCACAAGATGCCATGCAGTGGACTGTCAAAAAAAAATAGCTACATGATATCAATGCATGAAAGCTTTTTTCCATCAAAAGGTGGATGAAAAACTGGTATTTCTAGATTATACGCTTACACCTCAAAAAGCTAACACCTAAAAATGCGATTACATCGATTGACCTTTGTTCATGTCATGCGTCACGCAATCTTGTTCTTGTAACATATTCTGGTACTGTTCCGGAATGTTATTTTTGCCAGTTTGTTTGCAGCTAAGTGATGACAAATTTCGGGAAAACAACGTTATCACATGTCCAGCAGGCTACAGCTATTACAGTACCAATCACAACGATGGAGTAGAGGACTATTTTAATCAGACAGATAATGGATAATTTTAAAACACGGTAAGATTAATATTATGCATATGTTGCGGTTTCGATCGACAGAACTGTACTAAAACAAGAAAGCCCAATGGGCCCTAGGTTTCACAAATGTTAGCGCGATCCTCTATTTATACGAACCGACGTGACGAAAAGTGTGATTGTGTGACACAATATTTTGACTATAACGTTACTGGATGACGTAATGTTTAAATTCTGATGACTCAGCTTATCTTTCTTATCGCTTTTATTTGTGCTGAAAAACGCAAATTCACTCAAACGTTGAATGTCGATATAAATTCGTCCACAACTGAGAATGCTCACACCGGGACGACGAAGTATTTACTGTTGTGCCTAGACCTTAAATACAAACAGTGAACATAGCAGTAGAATCAAAATATAACACTTGATAAACACGAGCTCGAGCAGATCGTCAGAGTATGGGGCACGTTAAGGCATATCACATGACGTGATGTTTAAATCCGGTTTGCTAACTCGGGAATCCCCTCTCACGCAGCACAATGTTACACCGCTCCTATACAAAACGCAACTTTCAAAGCAAATCACATTCACAGAAGCGTGATATGCTCCTGACATTCAGAAATCCTTCCGACTCCCACATTTTTACACCCTCAAAATGTCATGATCAATCCCAATAAAAAAACTCCTGCGCCAAAAAAATTTTCACCATGACCACTAACTAGATCAGACAACACAGCCAATTTCGCATTCAATCCTATTAGATGCTTTACTCAATTGCGCATGTGTTATACAAGACAAATACAAAAAATCTCAAACTTAACAACCCTTCGTCGTTGATATCTTAAATACTGTAAATTAAAAGACAAGAACACACGAAGGTAAAATTCAGCAGACTAATATGCGCATGCGTCTGATATAAGACAGTACCGCTCTTGAGTACCCGTACCACAAGCTTTACAGCACTTTGTTCGTATGTTAAGCCAACTGACCGTCACGACAAAACCGTGCCCATTTTATAAACCGGCGGTCGCCATAGCGACGGCTGGTTAACAAGAAGCGCGTGTGTTGATCGTAGTTCAAAAACAACACTTAACTTCAGTAAACACTAATATAAGACTATTTTGCAAGCCTCTTAAGTAATTTTGCGAAGGTTTTCTTCGGCATCTCTCTCAATGAAAACGGCTACAGTTTGTTTTGCGTAGCCAGTCGGCAGTTTGTGTCGTAAATTCAGTCTGCAATTCGTGTCAAACTACCCTTCACATTTTGGTCTCTCGACGGAGTAATTTTTCAGTGCCACCAGAAATTTAACACAGTAATTTACAAAGGTTTTCCTTCCAATCTGTTGTTACTACATGTCCAAAATCCACGTACCAATTGGGTTTCTGTAGTGTGAAAGTTGGGTGAAATTTGCTATTTCTTTTAAATACCTGAAACTGGTTTTCTTCTAACGGCCGAAACATTTTCATTTCAACAACCTATCCAAAGGAAAACTACTGTGTTATAAAGAGCTAAAGTGTGTTTGTATTATGTTTGTGTTTCATTAACAGAGGACGCTGCGTTTTAACGTACGAGCGAGATAAAAATGGGTAATTTTCCGCCAATTTCACTATTCGAAGGAGGCCGATACGCCGTATTTTCAAACTTTGCCCGATTTCGAAAAAAAATAAAAAGCTGTTGAAACTTTTAGTGTTATTTTTGAAAATACTTTACTATAGAGGTTACTTGGGCAAAATATAAAGAAATTCGAAAGTTCACGACTGACGCCCGATTCTCGATAATTTCAGACATCGGCTCTTAATAGTCCTAAGTATTGTAAGTAGTTTGTCGTTATGCCAAAGGCACGACATAAATTTTCCATGCTTGCTTATCAAATCCTTTATACAGTTAACTCCCGCTTCATACCATGACTGATAGAAAAAAACTGGTTTTCCTGCGACTGTTATATCTTGATTCTTCCAATTAGATTTAAATGTCCTTCACTATTAATAAAGAATGTGTGGAGAAAAGAACAACAATTCAGGTTCAGGTTTTTATTGTTTCAAGAGAAAAGACTTCGGTTGCGATAGAAAACAAAAAAGGCTTCGCTGTCATGAGAAAAGGCTTCGGTTTCATGTCAGTGAACACGTCAGAAATCACAGTAAATTATCATGAAAAAATTTATCCAAAAAAAGGACAGTAACACTCGGTATGCGGATGGTTTTCTCCTGAGAGTCTGAGATGAACTTATCAATCCAGCAGCACATTCCTGTTCAATAGCCGCCCCTCTCCCCCCCCCTCCCCCCTGTGTAAATGATAGTGTGGCACGTCACACGATTATCAGGTTTTTTCGGAAAACGAGGGTAAACCGTAATTGATTATTCAAATGCACTTCCTTTCATCTCATACGCACTAAATATACAGCTCTGTTGTTTGAATTTTATTGTCATCTCCTAAAGGAAAATCTCTACATCTGACGATTACATAAGCTTTCTGTAACAGCGATGTAACTGGGTTTTCAGGTAGGTATTCGTTTTGTTTGTTTGGTTCTGTTTTGGCGAAATAGATGATTGTATAACAAAAAGGTAACTAGATGTGGAGTAAGTGGAATCACCCAGCCTTGGTATATTCAAGTATTATAGGTCTATGGAGCTAGTCATTTCGCTTTATTATTCCACTCTTGCGCCATTTTACCATAAAAGGTCAAGAGAACGCGCAAAAATATGCTACGGTATAACACAGTTAAATTATGTAATGCACTGCAAAATCCAGGTTTCACAGGTTTTCTGGCCGAAGGACTGGCAAAACCCAAATTTTGACATGATTTTTTCAAGTGGAATAACAAATCTCATTGCTCATTGCCCTTCGAGGCTCGGAAAAATACTACGCAGCTCGCAAAACTATCCGCGTGTATTATATGTTAAACCATCAAGGCAAAGAGCCAATGCTGAATATTTAATCATCCGGAATATTCAGTATTATGATTGACACAGATACTAGATTTCTCCGTGGCCATTCAAAAAGAATGTGTGGAGAAAAGAACAACAATTAAATTCGATTGATCAATTCAAAGCATTGAATGTGGTAAATTCTCGCTCACTCTTTTATCTGTCGTTTATGTACATTGTTCAGCGAAAGAGAAAAGTTGGTTTTTCTCAGTTTTCTTTCGCAGAGAACAGAAAAAGCTTTAGTTTCAATAGAAAAGGCTTCGGTTTTAATGGAAAAGGCTTCGGTTTCAATAGAAAAAGCTTCGGTTTTAAGAGAAAAGGCTTCAGTTTCACGTCCTTGAACACGTCGGTTAGCAAGAATAAATTATCAAGAAAACACAATAAATTATCGTAAAACAATTTACCCAAAAAATACATTAACACTTGGTATGCGGATGGTTTCTTCTGTGAGTCTGAGATGAACTTATCAATCCAGCGCCTCATACCTGTTGTACCCCGCCCCTCTCCCCTCCCCGCTGTGTAAATGACAGCGTGACACGACACACGATTATGAGCTTTATTTGGAAAACGAGGAAAAATCCTTATTTATTATTCATATGTACTTCCTTTCATCTCATTGCGAGCCGCACTCACTAAATATACAGCTCTGTTGTTTGAATTTTAGTGTCATCTCCAAAAGGAAATCTTTATGTCTGAACGATGATATGAGGCTTCTGTAACAGCAATGTAACTGGGTTTGTAGGTAGGTATTCGTTTTGTTTGTTTTATTCTGTTTTGGGGAAATAAATGATTGTATAGCGAAAAGGTAACTCGATGTGGAGTAATGGCATCACGCAACCTTGTTATATACTTATGGGTCTATAGCGCAAGTCATTTGGCTATACTATTCAGTGTTCAAGGGGTGGAAGCTATAACTAGGCAATAGTAAAAAGCCATTGCTGAATATTTAGTCATCCAAAATATTCCGTATTATGATTGTAACAGATACTAGATATGTCCGTTACTACTGATGAAGAATATGTGGAGAAAAGAACACTACAAAGCAATCTTTTTAACCATGAAGAACTGAGCGTGGTACATTCTCCCTCAGTTTGTAATTTGGCGTCAATACTGGATTGTAAATTGTTCTGTGAAAGAGAAAAGGTTGCACATTTTTGGTTTCATGTCAGTGAACCCGTCAGTTGGCAAGAATAAATTTTCAAGAAAATGCGGTACAACTTGGTATACGAATGATTTTCTCCTGTGGCTGTCAGATGAACTTACACATACTTGTTGCGTGACCGCACGAAAACCTTGAACTAGTTCTTAAGTCATGCGCGCCTTTGTGTGACTGTTAAATAGCAAAATTCTCGTAGGATTACGCGATTTTTCTCTCTAAATTTTCGTTTTCAGCTTTTTTTCCGATATTCTATATATCATAGTTAATAAAAGAATCTGGTTATGAAGCTCAGCAAAGTCCCTTGTTTTATGTTTTTGTTACCGTTTTTAGCCTTGACGGTGCACAAACAACAATAGGTTTTGAATTTTGCATGAGCAACGAACCAATAAAAATGTCACTGTTAAGTTATTCAGGCATAGTGTGAGATCGTAAAACAAAAGATTGTGCACTTTCGTAGAACTTTCAACATAATTTGCAGCACCTTTGTTATTGCCTTGGAAACTTGCAAGGTTTCATAACCAGTCCCTCGAGTAACTATGTATATATCAAGTACAAAACACCGCGGAACTTGACATGGCATCCAATTTCCTTATAAGGCAAACTACCGAGTTATTTTCTATGTACCCTTTGTTCGGTGGACCAATAAGAACCCTAGAAATTCAACAATCGAGATTGAGAATTTATTAAAATCAGTTCACTTCAGCCTCGGTCAATTTCAAATACGTCTGGAGATTGGCTTTTAAAGAGTTGTCTGGAATTGTTATTAAAGAGGAACTGAGTTAAGAATACAAAAGAATCCGAATCCGGGGTAGGGTACAAGGTAACCGCTCTAGTTTGTTGTTGTTGTTGTTTCAGTGATTTCTTGTCACTTCCTTTCTGTGGCTTACCATTCGTAGGCTTAATTTTCGAGTATCTTTGATGATGCTCGAATATTTTTAACATTGATAGCACAACTGCCGTAAATGATCTGACAGCAAGACCAAGCGATTACAGAGGCGGAAATACGTGGTGGTTTTTTCGCTTATTTCCAAAACATTTTCAGGGCGAGCAAGTATAAAAACAAAACTAAAATGTCATAGAATTTTTATTTTTAATAATCAAAATGTTAAATTATTTGATCTACAGCAGCTTAAAATCAAACTCCCAGCATTCATGGCGAGGAGTCCAATTACAACTGCAAGTGACAGTGACGTCACATCAGCTGCTGCGGATACGCTGGATTTTGATGACTTCACTTTAAGAGGTGGGGTGAAACATGTTTGTTATTTTCCAAAGGAAGTTAATATTGTAGGGAGATAACAAATGTTCGCTCGTAACTGTCAATAAATACTGATTATTCCTTGTCAGCTCATTAGGAAAAAGCCCAATTACAATACAATCGTCTCCGATCGTTGATTTTGTGTTTATTACTTATAAAGTAAACTTAACATTTTGAGGTTTTTCTACATTTGAATAAATTTCTTTTCTAAGAATGAAAGAAGCTGATTTTTAAGGACCCTTATAACTACCGTAATTAACTATGACGATAGGAGTTAAAGGTAAGTATAATTATTTTCCTGTCAGTGAGTATTTGGCACTCCAATCAGCTATTGTCAGAAAAAAATGACCGAAGAAAAAGGGTCAAGTTTCGTCCAATTGGTACTTTATTTTAAAAGACCGTTCTAACGTCACTTATTAACTACGACGCTACATGTAAGTTAGAGTTTTATGTTTAATGTCATGTTATTTCAGCAATAGCAGAGGTCTACAAGAATGAAGGTAATGATCACTACAAAAAGAAAGATTTTAGCTACGCCATTTACTTCTACACGGAAGGAATTAAAGTGAACTGCAAGGACGAAGAACTGAACGCCAAACTCTACAGCAACAGGGCGACAGCACACTTTTATTTGGGTGAGAAGTTTTGCAATTTTCTATGGCTTTTCAAGGTAAGACAAATCTCAGGTTGAAGTTACTTATGCCATCTTCAACCCAGTACTGACTTTCCTTTTCATTTCTCTTCTTGTATCTGTCACAGGAAACTACAATGATTCACTGAGTGATACAAAAGATGCCACTGACTTACAACCATGTTATGTCAATGCGACTGTGAGAGGTGAGATTTCTGTTACTTAGTGACACATTGAATCTTATACTTATAACTTGTCTCCTAATACGGCTGAAAAAAATAAAATTGACACTTTTCACGCAGTCAGTCACTAGAGACGGGGCTTTTTTCGTAACTCTTTAAGCCATACAGCTAGAAACAAATACACAAGAATTAAAAAAAAATCTGTTATAAGTCAAAATTCCATCTTTACAGGGGTAAGGGGAACCCTTTTATCAAATAAATCTGTCGTTTGAGTCATATATTTTTGTACAGACGTATCTCTAAACGAGCAAAAGACATTTCTGGTGATAACACCACAGTCATTGTTATTAGTCCTTGGTAGTAGTTATTCTCATGTGGAACTTAAGACCGATAAGGAATCGACGAGATAACTGATTTACAACATTCCGGGCAAACCCAGCTTGATCCAAGTTCAGAACTTCTTCCGCATAGATATCGTATTTTACAAGTAGAGTCATGCAGCTAAATTTCTGCAGGATGCCTTTATTAACAAGAGACAAAAATGATGATGAACTTACATTATTTTATCTTATTAGGAGCAAGTGCATGTTTTGAGCTGAATCAGCTTGAGGAAGCCATCACCTGGTGTGATAAAGGATTAACAGTATCCTTCACTATAGATTTCTGCTTTTGTGTCAACTTTGAAAACCAGGAACTATTATGCTGTTTACATCTGGACTCTCTGTCATGAACCCTGTTCGTGACAGGTGATTTAGGTTCGGTTCAGGCGCCGTACTTCACATGAGCCAAACTGAATTCGCCGTAGTGAAATGCTGTTGTAATTGCACAACACTTTATTTGGGACTATAATAGCAATATTCAGTGTTTGGAATTCAAGCTACAGTGTATGTCACTCGCATGTTTTATACATTACTGGTCACACTACAAGGTTTCAACCATTCACTGGTGTTCTATTCAGAAATATATTAACATAAATTATGCATTTGATTCGGCTCATGTGAAGTTCGGCGTCTGAATCAAAGCTGGTCCACAGCCGTTATTCTCGGCTGAGCTGATCCGAATTCAATCAGCCGCTTCGAACTGATTCAGACGCGTACTCACGAACTAAATTCATGTGCTCATTACTTACTTGGGTGCAATCATTTTACTTAATTGGGTGCAAAGAGCACAGCGTCAGACATCAGGTCTTGTACAAATGCCCTCCATTATTGCCGGTTTCACGACCATCGATAAGGTGCTCCGGCCGGGTAACACCTAGGGATCCTTGGTAGAGTGAGCTACCTGATTCTTCAAAATCCTGATCCTAGAGTATTTCAGACAACATCAAACCAAGGGGAATAGTTTCTAAAGAAACTGTGGTGCTGCGTCGGTGGGGAGGTGAAACAGAAACAGTTCAATTTATCAACGTAACAGAGTTGATAAGGTAAATTGGCCATTGTAGAGAAATTGAAAGCTGACGTTTCGAGCTTTAGCCCTTCGTCAGAGCGAATCAAGGAATTGTGAGTTTGGTTTATAAGGAGAATGGTGGAGCTACGCTACTGAAAAGAACATGGCGTCGTAAAAAACAAGAATAAATTAGTTGAATTAAAAGCGTTCGTTGATACCGTGGGGATTGACTGTGACGCTTTGAAAAATGCATTTTTGTTTTAGATTTTTTTACGAAAGAAGATAGCAGGTCAGAAGTCCAAGAGATGTATGGTCGCTGGTAGCATTAACTGGGTGATCTGATTAACGACGTGTTCAAAGAGCTTTTGTTTTAGGCACAAAAAAATTAAGCGTGATAACGAAGTGCTCGTAAGGCGGATTCCACTGTATTACATTGTCATAAAGCGCTTCGGCATTCCTCAGGCCACTTAAGGCATCATTAGCGCCTTATTTGCATAAAATCTGCTAATTAATTATGACGCTGCGGACATTTGACGGAAGCTGTCAAACTTGGTAGCCATTTAAAGCTTGATGGCCTCAGTTTTAGGTTTTAGTATCGAACGTTCGTGTCACGTTAAAAAAAATTTTAGAGTAAAATGGGGGTACGAAAATATAATAGAATGAAATCTGTTTGAAGCGTCCCCATATTAAGGATACAAAACAGTGGTTTCGTTTATTTTTGCAGTTACAAATAAACTTATACATTTTCTGAAACCTTGATAAGCAAAGCAGATCTCATATTTTGCGCCACTTTTGCTTAAAGGAAACCTCCACTGTTATTACAAATTGACCTTAAATTGTTGGAAATAAAGTCTAAATTCCAATTTTTTTTTTTAACAAGGGGCAAGAAAGTTTTAGAGTGAAAAAAAGTCGATATGAATATCGTCTATTTTCGCTTTTAAATTTCCCGCGCGCTGCATTTTGAATTTTATGACATCAAATGGTTGCCCATTTGTTTCAAACAAAAGAGAGTTGCTTCTTAACAATAGCGGCAACCGTTTGACGTCATAGAAATTCAAAATAGCGGAGGGCAGGAAATTTAAAAGCGAAAATAGGCCATATTCATTTCCAAGTTTTTGGACACGAAAACTTTCTTTTCACTTTTTAAAAAAGAATCGGAATTTAGACTGTGTTTCCAACAATTTAACGTCAATTTGTTATGACAGTGGAGGTTCCCTTTAAATTTCCTTGGAATGGAGACTACACCTTATTGTTTTGAGAGAAGACGTTTTACGCGGGACGTTTACTTGCTGACGCTTTAACCCCGACACTGATCATTTCCGGCGGAATTTAAATATACAGATATTGAACCAAACAATAGTGTCTCAGATTTCGATTTTAACGCATCTGTATTTTTTATAATTTTTTTAAGATTAGAATGGTAGTTGCGACATGGTAGTTTGCGACATATCTGGAAAGAAAAGGCCATGTCTCAAATCTAAAGCGAAAACAAACCTTGTGAGTCACAATTATTAAATTCAGTATATCTGCAAGATCCCTGCCAATTTTCACGTAAATCGGTGGCATACTTAGCGAGAATACAGTCTCCAAAATTCGCTTGTATGCTCAAAATTGAATTTACACAATGGTGTTTCCGATTCACGACATTGATCCAATCACATGCAACCAGCTTATTAGAGATATCATCCATTGTCGACGGGATGTGGGTGTCAAGTACAACAAGCAGACACGTGCTGCAAAAAAACTACTAATCATCGATCTACTTCTGCGCCTAAACTGTGAGATTTATTTTTTCTGTATCGCTGACCTCGATGGAGGAAGCTTCAACTTGTGGACTGAATTGTTGTAGCAGAGACAGAAAAGGCATACAAAGGGGGAAGAAAGAAAACGAAGTTAGTTTTTCGATGCGTGTAAGTTCAAGCTGTCGAAATGCCTCCAAGTCGTTTCTTTATTTGAGGCTTCAAAATGGCAATGGACATTTTCAGGATGAATAAAATAGACAAATAAAGAATTTTCGCTCTATTTAACCCACACGTACGCAAAGTTACCACATTAATCCACATTGTTCTACCACAATAAACGGACGGTTGTCATTACAAACATGCGGCCGCTTCCTTTATCCCTTTTGAACAAAACGCATGACCACTATCTGAAGTTCTGCAGTCAATTCTATGTTCTTTTTGTGGCTCTTCTTTAGTATTTCTTCTTGAACTAGCCCCTTCTTTTACCATTTATTCTGGACAAATTGATCGAAGAAGGAACCCTTGTCGCATACTCCGGCCCGATTGAAACTTGATCAATGATTAACGACACGTTTCATTTTCCTTTTTCCTGAGGGATGCCCAATCGATTTTGTTTTGGATAATAAATTTAACAGTTGAATAACAAAACAGTTAAAAAATCAACTTCAAAGACGCTAACCTGGTGGAGAGTACTGCAATTTCGCAAGTTTGCAAAAACAGTTCAAACATCAAGTGCAACATCGTTAATAAGCTGACCAAAAATGTTTGACTTCGTCTGTTATCAATCTTATACTTTCTTATACTTTCTGCGGTTAAATCTCTTGAACTAAATAAGATTTTAACTTAAACCTTTTTCCATTCGATAGCTCTTTTTTTCCTTTAGTACTATGAATTTAACAGTTAATAATCCTTTACTGGTCACGTGACGCAAAAGACTGGTAATTAAAGTCAAAGCTGAGTTAAGCTCATCAAGTCTTAAACAATTGGCTAATTCCAGAGTTTTACGGCAAATTCCCGCAATGTTGGGATTTTAGAGAGATTTTATGCAAATTAGACTCAACCATACCACAAGTGGCCTGAGTTTGAGACCACGAGAGAAATGCCGATTGCGAGTGCTTTTACGTTTCTTTCGAGTTCCCGAATGTTCGCTGTGTTTTATTACATAATAAAGCATGGATTTGTCTTCTTTATTTTTTAAATAATTTTTACTTTTGACTTTTGAAAATGGGGAATTTTAAGAATTCAAGAATTCTAAGTTCATTGAATGAAAAGAGGTATGCTTGCATGCGGAGAACTGACAGGTAAGTGTGCAAACTAGCATAATTATAATACTTGTTGAAAGCAAAAATTAGGAAGCCGTTAATCCTCTCTCGGAGAGCGAACCTTTGCCCCAAATATCAAGTGAGGACATATTCATAAAAAAAGCATTTGTAATTTAAGATACTTTGATTGAACTTCAGTCCTATAACTGAAGCTTTGGCTACCTGTGATCGCTGGTGGCATTAAAGGGCTGATCGGCTTAATGACGTGTTCAAATAAGAAAATGACTCAGTGTTCCACTGAATTATTTTGGCATAAAAAACTTTTCAAAGGCATTTGAAAACAGGAGGAAAATGCTAGTGGAGAATGCTTTCTGCGTTTCTCTCTTCTTCTAAAATGTTCGACGTGTTTTATGAAAATATAATGCGTGGTTTTGCCTTCTCTATATGTTAGATAGTTTTTGCACTTGACGTGTTATGAAACTTGACTTGTGCAAGATTGACAGGGGTAATAAGAAGTTGTTGGAACTAAGAAGCAGGTCTACCAAAGAACAAAACAAGCTGCATAATACAGTCGCAAAGAAAGCCAAGGATCAGGAAGAACCTCAAACGGTACGAATGACACGTTTACAAACAACTCAATAAGTGATGGTCAAAAATAGACAAATTACGTCACTAACCGGTGAGAAATAGAAGGAGTTTGCTTGGGTCATCATGTAATGGATATATTTTCATTCGAAATGACTCAGAGTTTCCTGATTTTACTGGTTAGCTGAAAGTTGAGGTATCGGTCGCAGATGGAATAGTTTTGTTGTCACAAAAACTGCGAACAGTTGCACGGAAACAAAAGCTAAATATACACGCTAAAATATGCAGTTTTTTCGTTCGTTAAATCCGTATGCTCTTTCTTTCGCCACCAACGTTTAATCGGAGGCAAACTTCATCAAGCATCAACTTTGTGGAGAAGAAGAAAAACTATACGGAAGTAGCCTAGATAATAGCTGATTTCAATACTTCGTTGAAAAACGCATGATGAGGAAAAAAGTTTTGCCATTGCAATTCATTAAACCGAAGAATCAGCAAAATAAAGAAGAGAACGAGCAGTAAAAATATGTGATAAAAACCTAGTTACCTTTATGTCCGACAGATAAATTACATCTCTCAACACAAAACTGCCTCGGACGTAAAGAACAGCACTGTCAAGATGGACACCTCTGAAAATCATAGAAATATCATCAGAGATTTCAAAAAGATCATAGACCACCTTCAAGAAGAGGGAGCCAGGTGGACAGAAGGAAGGGCGTACGGTAATCTTGGCAACATGTATCACAGACTCGGAGATTTCAAGAAAGCCATAGACTACCATGAACGCCGCCTAAAAATTGCAAAACAAGTGGGAGACAGGTCAGGAGAAGAACAGGGGTATGGTAATCTTGGCAACGCTTATTTCAGTATCGGAGATTTCAAGAAAGCCATAGACTACTATGAAAGTTGCTTAAAAATTGCAAAAGAAGTGGGAGACAGGTTGGGAGAAGGAATGACGTATGGTAATCTTGGCAACGCTTATTTCAGTCTCGGAGATTTCAAGAAACCCATAGACTACCATGAACGTCACCTAAAAATTGCAAAAGAAGTGGGAGACAGGTCAGGAGAGGGAAGGGCTTATGGTAATCTTGGCAACGCTTATCGCAGACTCGGAGATTTCAAGAAGGCCATAGACTACCATGAACGTCACCTAAAAATTGCAAAAGAAGTGGGAGACAGGTCAGGAGAAGGAAAGGCGTACGGCAATCTTGGCAACATGTATCACAGACTCGGAGATTTCAACAAAGCCATAGACTACCATGAACGTTACCTAAAAATTGCAAAAGAAGTGGGAGACAGGTCAGGAGAAGGGCTAACGTATGGTGGTCTTGGCAACACTTATTCCAGTATCGGAGATTTCAAGAAAGCCATAGACTACCATGAACGTCACTTAAAAATTGCAAAAGAAGTGGGAGACAGGTCAGGAGAAGGAAAGACATATGGTAATCTTGGCAACGCTTATTTTCATCTCGGAGATTTCAAGAAAGCCATAGACTACCATGAACGTCACTTAAAAATTGCAAAAGAAGTAGGAGAAAGGTCAGGGGAAGGAAACGCATATGGTCGTCTTGGCAACGCTTACGACAGTCTTGGAGATTTCAAGAAAGCAATAGACTACCATGAACGTCACCTAAAAATTGCAAAAGAAGTGGGTGACAGGTCAGGAGAAGGAATGACGTATGGTAATCTTGGCAACGCTTATTTCAGTATCGGAGATTTCAAGAAAGCCATAGACTACTATGAAAGTTGCTTAAAAATTGCAAAAGAAGTGGGAGACAGGTCAGGAGAAGGAAAGGCGTATGGTAATCTTGGCAACGCTTATTTCAGTATCGGAGATGTCAAGAAAGCCATAGACTACCATGAACGTAACCTAAAAATTGCAAAAGAAGTGGGAGACAGGTCAGGAGAAGGAAAGGCATATGGTAGTCTTGGCAACGCTTATGACAGTCTCAGAGATTTCAAGAAAGCCATAGACTACCGTCAACGTCACTTAAAAATTGCAAAAGAAGCGGGAGAAAGGTCAGGAGAAGGAAAGGCGTACGGTAATCTTGGCATCACGTATCACAGACTCGGAGATTTCAGGAAAGCCATAGACTACCATGAACGTGACCTAAAAATTGCAAAAGAAGTGGGAGACAGGTCAGGAGAAGGAAAAACGTATGGTCGTCTTGGCAACGCTTACAGCAGTCTTGGAGATTTCAAGAAAGCCATCCACCACTTCGAACTAAACCTCAAAATTGCAAAAGAAGTAGGGGACGACGTTGACATTGCTGGTTCGTTTCATAACCTTGGTACTTGCTTTGAATTTCTGCGCTCTTTAGACCAGGCTCTCGATTGTTATCGTCACAGTGTAGCAAAGTTCAATGACATTAGGTGTCGTCTTGGGTTTGATGATAAGCTTAAAATAAGCTTGCGCAATACGCAACAGGTGGCGTACGTGCGTTTATGGCGTTTGTTGGTAAAACAAGGCAAGGTTTTAGAGGGGCTGTTTTCTGCTGAAGAAGCACGTGCACAGGCTCTGAAGGATCTCATGGAGTTCAAGTATTCCCGTGTAAAAGACCAAGCAGGATCAGGAACAGGAATCGCTACTATACATGACACATTAAGTTATCTTCCGTCAAATACAGTTTTCATAGCGATTGAAAAGCACGAATTAATTTTCTGGGCTTTCCAGAAAGGAAATGGTGTTCAGTTAAGACGAAAACAGATCAGCAGTGATGGTGAAGCCTACACTCTTTTAGAGTGTTTAATGCAGGTTACACGCCAGGAAATTGGTTCGAGAAATGGTATTGAATGCGAAGATCGTTCCTTGGATATGGCAAGAGAAGGAAACGTTATATATAAGAGATCCCCTTCAGATGAGAGAAAAGATCAGTCCGCAATATTTAACAAAGATGCATTAAGTACATGGTACGACGCCATCATAAAACCTCTTCAAGACTTGTTGCTTGACAGTGAACTGGTATTCGTCCCCGAAGGTCCAGTGTGTCTGGCTCCCTATGCTGCTTTCATGGACTCGAACTCAAAGTACCTTTGTGAGTCGTTCAGAATCCGAGTGATTCCCTCCCTGACCAGTTTAAAGTTGATCGCGGAGTGTCCAGCCGATTACCACAGTAACAATGGAGCGCTTCTCGTGGGTGATCCGTGGGTACAAGATGTTACTTATCAAGGGGTAAGGCTACAGCAACTGCCATTCGCCAGAAAGGAAGTACAAATGATTGGACAAATACTTCACACTGTGCCCCTCATTGGAACAGAGGCAACCAAGGATGAAGTGTTGAAACAAATCTCATCAGTTGCCTTGGTACACATTGCAGCACATGGGCGGATGGAAACAGGAGAAATTGCCTTGGCACCAAACCCAGCACCTGCATCTGGGGTACCTAGCGAGGAAGACTTCCTTTTAACAATGACAGACGTGTTAAGTGCTCAGATAAGAGCAAGACTAGTTGTGTTGAGTTGCTGTCATAGTGCTCGTGGGGAAATGAAGGCTGAGGGTGTGGTTGGCATATCAAGGGCATTTTTGGGTGCCGGTGCTCGGTCTGTTTTGGTGTCACTGTGGGCGATTGATGATGAAGCCACTTTGGAGTTCATGAAAGTTTTCTACCTTTACCTGAAGAAAGGAAAAAGTGTCAGCGAATCTCTGAACCAAGCCATGAAATGCATGAGAGAATCTGACCAGTTTAGTGCAGTGAAGTACTGGGCTCCGTTTGAACTTATTGGTGATGACGTCACCCTGGAGTTTGGTGAACACAAATAATAGGTTTGCACTGTAAGTAGATCCATATCAGGTGTTGAAACGTTATATTGAAGTCCATGGCCCGGATATTCAAAGCAGGCTTAGGCTGAGGCAGGTTTAGAATCAACTGATTCATTTAAAGAGTACGGATTGTGATGTTTTGGTCTTCATTTTGATTTTGATACTTTCAAGACGTATCTTCAAATTTGCGCTTGGAATACTATTAAAGGGGAAAGAAAAAATCTTCAGAAACTGTTACTCCTGGGTTAGCGTCAATCAACTTCTGAACAACCCGCCCCAGAACTTTGACTCCTCGTGCACGTGTAATTATCTCGTATTATAGAAATCAGCGAAATCAATCTTTAGATAAGAACTGATAAGGGTAAGAACGCGTTGTGAAATTAGTTGCATAAATTAGTTTGTATTGTATAAATACGACTTACAGTGCCAATAGCAATGTGTGCCGAGGCAAGTCATGTATCCATCTTTTGAGTTACATTAAGTGCATTATTTTGAGACCCTGCGCCGGCGTTGTTTAGCACTCTTTAATTCAAATTCTTTGCACTTAAGATTTTAGAATGAGCGGCATTGTTTTGTATTTAGCGTATTTTGTTGTTTTTTTTATTAAGCTAACAAATGTGAGACAAATAAAGCTATCTGACAAATAAAGATATCTGATGGGAATCAGATTAGCAGGCTGAAGGTCTGAAGTTTGTACTTTGAAATTAATGAAAAAACTTTATCGTGTTATTTTTACATTGCAACGTCGCCTTTCAGTGTTAGAGAACATGAAGCGGCGTATGTTATAACTGCAAGAACTTTTCAAGTGGTGTTGAAACTTGCTATTTTTTCTTCATTCTTTTAGCTACAAAACAAGGAACTGTGGTTCAGTGAAGAAGCATGAGTACCACACAGACTCCTCACATGACGGATATGTCTTCATGTTAGACAAGGAAATCTTTTGCACTCCTAAAGAGACCGTAAATATTGTGAAACTTTGAGGTAATGTTAGGTCTAATAAGGGAATAGTTATCAGAGGGATGAAGTCTGCCCTACACGTGTGTTTAATTAGACGTGGTATTCCTAATTAATATCACTAGGGATTTATGATTCATCAGTCATGAACCATTTTATTTCGGTATTTGGTACACTCAAATGCGTGCTTGTGAAAGGGACTTGGTTCTTCTCTCTTTATTGTATTTGAGTTTTACACGTCAACGTTGCAGGATTAGACTGTAGTACTGCAGAAAGCTTAGCTACCATATTCCAAAGCGTTTTAAAACAATTATATCAAATAATATTACATACAGTTAGTTAGCTTGTAAAAATATTTAAAGGGTGACTTTGAGTTTCGCGGGTTTGCAGGCATTAGTGAAATATGTGAGAAGTCGTACCTATTGTCGGACATTTTTACGCTGATCGCTTTTTCTTGGTCCTTGAGTAAGATTATTTATATTTTTGTTGTCCCATATAAACGTAAGATGTTTTTACACTGATCGATAGCCAATATCTGGTTTTCAAAAACAATTGCACACTAAAAAGGTGGTTACAATTTTATTTGCTGAAAAATCAATTATTGGACACGAAAATCTATTGTCGGGCACCCCAGAAAATCTTGAAAAATTGAGCGATTATGAATCATTGCACGTAAACCACGTGCTCGCACGCACTGCAAGACAAACCTGTCGATCTCTACTGTTTTGTGGGTCATCACAGCTGGTTCTAAACAAGAAATGGAGTCTTCAGAAACACAAGTAAGGCTTTTTAACATCTTTCACATCTTTTTACGTTCCTTTTCAGCGGCTCTGTTGCCTCCGTCCGAAAATAGATTTGCAGAAGATCCGAGGAATATAGCGAAAGCTCGACAGTTCAGTAGCGTGACAAGGCCACTATGATAATAATGGTGGCCGATGCTCATCGTGACGAAGTTTGAAGTGAATCAAAGCTTGTTTTCTACATTTTTTACAAGTTTTTCTCCCTGCGCACGGAAATTTTTATGTTTTTTAAGCGCCATCTTTTTTAGCAGGTACACAAGAATGTGCTTTGGCGTAATTTTACTCGTTCTAGGATTAAACAGAACTCGTTCGATAGAGTCTTTTTAGTGTGTTCCCAACTTGTATGGCTTTGGTTCTCGTATTTCTGTCTTTATAAAGACACATGAAACAAGTTTTTTCAGCTGTCCGATACTACGTAGTGTCCGATAATGTATGCGAATACCTTAACGTATTGTTCATGCACGTTGTGATAATTTGTACAAATTCCCGTTTCTTTCGGTCCCTACTTCTTGTAACCAAATGTTTTGCTGAAAACATCCCTTTAAGCAATAACGAAAGCAAAATATCAAAATTTTTTTATTGACGTTTGACTGACAGATGATCCATGATATGGTGTTCCATGGAAATCAATTACTGTTATTTTTAGAAAGATATTGATACCGAAATTCGATGTATTGACGCCGGATATTTGCATAGTACTGTGAAGGATAGTTGATGATAGAACACACAATGACTTTTAGCTAAGCGTCGAATTTCAAGCATTCATGATTATCAAAAAATATATGGAAAATATAATTTGGACACTCTATGAATGTTTGTTTAGTTTTTAGTTGAATTTCTTTTTGCGTAGACTTATATTAAACAAACTGGAAGCGTCCAAAAAAGTTCAGTTGATTATAGAAAAAGTAAGACGTCATCGGTGTTTAGAATGAAGAAATAGTGATACAAATTACCGGGGTTAAAAATGGTTAAAATTCTTTCGGTGCTGCTACTGGAGTTTAATTCAGGTAAGCCTTAAATTCGTTTGTGAATAAACTTTGTTCCCCGTAGGTTGTTTAGTGATCTTTCCGTTAAGGGTGGAGTTATGTAGTTTTACTTAGCGCGCAGGTGATTTTTTCGTACTTTCAAGTTGTTACTCCTATTATAATATTTAATTGTTTTCAGTAAAATGAACAAGATGTGTCAGACGCTTAAATTATACACTAGACGTAAAGTTAAATTTACTAAAATTTCCTGGGAGCGAATGTCACGGAAACAACTGTCAAATTCAATGTGTAAATGTTGGGCAAAATGGTAAATGCCGCATTTTCACCATTGTTTGCACTCAGTAGGCCAGTGTTGGGCAAAAGCGGACATTACCCACTCTCCCACCAATTGAATAAACCTCACAGCGGAGATCGTTTACGGCTGATAGACCCTAAGAGCACACCCCAATAGATGGTTTTCACTGTCACGCCATGAAAAATAAAATCCAAAACCATTCGTTAATTGGAGAGAAGAAATAGCGATGCTAGAGAAAATTAATAAATAAACAACTTCTCGAATTCTCAGGTCTGTGTGGTATCCCAAACTTCAGTTATTCGCCAAAATGTTCCAGCCAAATTTATAGAGCCTAGTATGGAGCCACCATATTGGGTTACCTCCATGGTACACCAATATGGCGGCGGAAAATAATGAAAACATCTGGAATAGTCAGCGGTTACCCACACCTCCTGAAGCCTGGGTCTAGACTAATGTCCTGATCATTGATATTCAAAGAGACACCTCCCCGCCCCTAACCGCCATATCTTGCATCAAGGGATGTGAGCCCACGAGGATATGAAATCATTTGGTCAGCAATTACGTACCTCTTCCAAGATATTTCCAGTAACTAGTAAGGGCAAAATTACTCAGGACAACTTTACATGTGCCAAACCTAATGCAACTTAGCAACAAGAATAGCTTTTGCTCATTTGCTTTAGGTAAATGTAGAGTTCGACGTTTAAACTAGGCCTTAAAGTACACAAAGAATTATCCCACAGCACAACCCACGTATCACTTCTGATTAAAATTAGCGTCGAACAATTAGCAACCAATCAGAAGCATTTTCCGCATTTTACTAGTAACATTCCAGGTTGGTGGGGTGCTTCTCGGTATTTTAGTCCCTCGTCTCTGATGTCAATATTACAGGCTTACCACTGAGTCCTCATAGGGAATTCTTTCTGGCTTAACTCAGATGTCGTTGACATTACGAAGCGAGGTTTCTACTTCTCTAAGGTCATTTGGCAGCTTCTTCTGTGGCTTACTCCACGGAATATTGCTGAACCTTGATGAGGACGAAACCTACAGTGTCTAGTCATTTTCGTAATAAATTATGTGATTGGGTTCCAATCGGTAAAACCGGTTGGGATATAGGATTCTAGGACAAAAGGTTTCGCTTGAAGGAATTTTGCTCTTTCACGAGTGGTTAGACTGTACAAGTTAAATTACAATCAAAATGGCTGCATTGGATTTGATAAAACGGCTTAATTCGGGCGTATGTGCTTTGCATGAGTGATTTTTCCCAAAGTATTATTCACAATAAGTTTCAAATCGTTAAGTTACAAGATTGTGCATGCGCTGCTCTCTTTTGTATTCCCTCTCTCTGATTAGCTGTTTCTCCCTCCAGCCGTTGGGGCCAGGGTAGGAGCAGCTTGAGTATTTGCATTTGCGTTTCCAATGATGACTCGTACGTCACGAATCTGGAAGCAAGAATTTGCAAAATCTTAGTCCAAACTGTATCACTACAGCGATTTTCCTTAGAGGGTTTTCGTTTGAAAAGATGTTCGAGTGATTTACAAACCTTGCACAATAAGGAAGGAAAACCAAGCCAAATTGTTTGTTTTCTTCTTCAAAGAATCAGAACATAATTCAAGCCCGGGCTACCCACACTAATGAGTTTTCAGAAGTCTCCGTTTTCAAAAAGTAGCAAAATATTTGTCCGTGCAAACGTGTCCTCATCGTTTTCACAAATCTACACTAACGCGATTTCCTTTAGTTTTGGTTTTCGTGTCCACACTAACCACGTAAGCGGCTTCAGAAGTGTCCACCTTTGAGACCGTTTTTGAAAGTCTCCATTTTCAAAAACGCTTTTGATCGTTTTAGTGTCGATGATGGACACGTGTTTTACTGCGCTTAGCGCCGCTTTCATGTTTTTGAGAGTATGTACCTTTAACGTAGTTTTGGCGGCTTTGTTACGATTAATAGAGGCAGCACTAAGATAAAAGAGAGAGACCTGTTTGTGGGTGAAAGGTTATCAGGGGCATAGAAGGGGCATATTTTATTTGCAACCACCAAAGAAAAGATAAGAAATGTAAGGTAATTAATAGTAACCTCATGTAGGCCAAGATTGTATTGTTGAAGCCTAGATAACGTACTGTTTAATCTTTTTTTCCTTTCTTTTTTTATTCCCTTTAGATTGATAATGTAAATGTTAATGCCAGTTTTGCTTTGGTAAATAAATTAAAAAAAAATAGTTTTTCCGGCTTGCTGTTGTTTGTCACCGGCACATCCAACGGAGCTGATTCATTTTGTCGTGAAGCCGTTTATTTTGCTTTTTTAGCGTCGCCATCTCGGTCATATTTTTCACCACGTCTGGATTAAGTGGGAAACTACAGAGAAACGTTTTACTGTTTTACAGTTTTACTGTCACACACTGAAAACCTCACCTGGACTGATCAAAGTTAAGAGAATTTCTTGTTTTTGCAATCACCAAATTACATAGTGGAAGATAAAAAGACAACAAACCATACTCACTCAAAAACAGAATACAACAGCTAATAACAAGCAACACTTTTAGGAATCTAGACTCTATTGATACTCAGAGTGTTCTAAAACAATAGCCTTTTTAAGCAACACGCGTATGAAACTGGCAATGTCGGATCACACCATAAAGCGAAACTATGCTTACGGTTTGTTTCTTAGTTTCCACTCTCCTTATTGCCTTGGTATCTTTTCCGTTTTTGGCCGCCGCGTTGACTTGTCTCTTGCCCGCGATTTTGCTGGCCCCACAGCTGAACAATGACCGACCGGTAAATATTGCAATACCGACAGTAAACCAATACTATGACGTCATCGCCCCACCAGTGACAACAAAGATGACTGGAGACGAGTCAGGGATTTTGCGGTGCTACGAAAATATGCTGCAATGAATTTCAGCGAAAGCCTGTCATGCAGAAGAGTTATAAACTTTTCATTACATTTTTAAGGTAATCGTTGTTTGGAACAATAAAAAAATATGCAACGCTTAGCGTGTATCGCTAAGGAATTCCCTTTGCGCTCTACACGCGGACAACAAAATCCAGTTTCTTTCCTTCCTGCAGTAAGGAACGATGAAACCAATGATCCTACAGTAACATTACCATAAAACTAAGATTTGTAACGCCCCTGCCATTAAAACGAAAACTCAATCAACGCTTGACTTAAGCGAGGGGTCAAAGAAAACAAGCTCAGCAGAAAACGTACTATAAAGTGTAAACCACTGAAGTGAACGGCCAAAGTAAAACCTTTCAAATTGCTAAAATTGTTGTTTAGAGCCTCAGCGACGACAAAACAGAACGGTTGAGGTAAGTTAACGTTTACTTTGAAATTGATTAATAATTGTTCACCGAAGTGGAGGTAAATAACAGATAATAACGCGAGTTTGAGTAGCCAATTAGAGGGGGCGAAAAATACAATTGGTTTATACTTAACGTCACTGTGACAACGTTTGGTGGAATTGAATCCATTGTTCGATTCTATTTTTGAGTGCTCCGTAAGTTGTGATTGTTATTGCGATTGGCAGTAGCGTAAAACACAAACGCCAGGAATTTTCAATGGGAAAATGACGACTTGTAATTAATCCTTCAGAAGCCTAAGAATGTTGACTCAGATTTCGCAAATTTACAATAACGATCGATACTGATATTAATGTGATGGTGCATTTTTAAGCCTGGTGAATATATGAGAAAGATGTTTTATTTAGTTAGTGACACAGGTAACTCGGAAAAATCCGAATTCTCCAAAAGAATCGAACCTATGACCATCTGGTTACTAGTCCAGATACTCTACCACTGAACTACAGGAGATTCGTGGGAACTAAGGCCATTAAAACTAGGTTCTTGTGACAAACGTCCCCCATACTGCTAGGACTGGTAAGCCTGGTGAACATGAGCCTAGTTTATTTGCAGGGTTTTTTATTATTATTAGCTCTTTTCTTTCTTTTTATTCATTTTAGCTGAAATACATTAGATCCGCCTAAGACTAACACGAACCAAAGCAAGGGTGCTGCCGTAAAAGAGTGCTAGCAGCGTAAAACTAACCTGTTGTCTGGGATCGTCGATGAATATGTCATCTTCTTCAGTGATTTCTTTTCCTTTGTTGTTTAATGGTACTTCTTCTACCCACAAGACAGTCCAGAAGAGAAGTGAGAAACGCTAAACAAACCGCAACAAAAGATGTAGCCGATTTCTCATCCTCTAAAGACAGTTACACTGAGCCTCTCCCCCATGGTAACCTCAAGTATAGAAAGCGTCACGAAAATATTTTTTTAAACTGTGAAAGATAACGTTGAAAAGCAGAAAGTGAATGCAAAGCCAAAATTCCTAAAAGCTTCTGAAGCTTTTTCTAAGGAACCTTTTAAAGCTTTGACTGTTGTGGAATGCACACAGGGTAGCGTTAAGCTCTTTTTTTAAGCTAGGGGTACAATTACAAAGTAACTTAAACAGCGGCCACTATTCAAAAGCCATATTATTTTGTCTTGGTTGCCATTTACTCCTTTGCTGAATTAACCTTTAGATTAAGGCCGTCACGGAGAAATTTTGTACAGGACGACTTGATTTAAGATGCAACATGAGCCATTATTACCAGCACGGTTTACATAAGACGCAAAGATTTCGTGATAAATGGTTTTAAAGACGCGGCTCAAGGTTGAGGTAATGGATTGGATTTGTATCCAAGAAGACTTTGAACGAGAGAATTGGCAAAAGAATTACCGAACGAGTAGGATTAAAACTGTCTTGTCTTCTGTATTTCTCCAAAGATTTGTGCGACAAACATGGTGGTGGTTGAACCATGAGCTATAGGAAACATGGAGATTGAGGTGTCACGGAAAGACGAATTTGAAAAGCGATAGCGATTGTCTTATCTACCAATGGCACAAATCTCCTAGAAACGGCCCAAGCGCTTCCTACCCAGTGTGTCTAAGGCCTTCAGGGGGTCTTCTAGTAAGCTGCGTAGAACTGGGAATGAGCGGTTTTTCAAAATGGCGGCGGTTAAGCAACTGCGATCGAATTCACCGAGGAATCGGGGAGATACAGGGAGAAATCAAAGACACAGGACAACAGAGCTGACGGTATGGTGACAGTGTTACCTTGAAAAGAAACAACTTGAATTCAACATATTTTTCTTTTTTTTTCTTTTCTTTATAACATTGCGCTTTTCTGTTAATTCATGCTCATTATCCACAAATGATATGGAATTATTGCAGCCGTCTTAAACTTTGTACGCGGTCTCAATTGCCAAACATCTCAAGATGTTCGGCAATAGGTCAGGGTTTCTAGCCATTTCGATCCACAAACCCTTCACGACTTTCCTGTTACTATTAAAGGGAACTATACGCAGTATATCATTTTATTCCAGGAGTGTTTGTTTTCGTTTAAACCAGTTTGTCTTCACAAAATGAGGATCTTGAACGTGTGTTTGAGAGTCGTTGCACATTTGAGTATAAATTTCCGGAAAATTTTTCTTGAAGACGTAATTTAAGCTTAAAAGAATAGCAAGCTATAGCAGAGCAAATTATTAAATATATTTTGAATCAAATGTGAGTCGAGCCAACACAATAAAAACTATACCCTTCCTCAAATCTGTCTTTTACTTTTCAACTGATATTTTTGACCAAGTATTTTCTTTGTTAAAAACTAGTGGCACTCCACCTATCTCGTAGATGAAAATAAAGGAAACTTTGGAGCGAATCTTGTCATTTGTCTGTCTTCTCACACTCCTTTATCACAGATGCATTTTTTAAAAGGTTATGTCTATGGGGAAAAAGTAGATGTTAGCAAGGATTATTGGAATCCAAAACGAAAAATGTGGGTAACCAGGCATTTTTCAGAGATAATTAACAAACCATAATTCTAAAAAAGCGTTAAAATACAAAGAATGTATGGCAATTTCTTTCCAAATTGAAGCTCAATTATCTCTGAAAAACGCGTGGTTACCCCCCATTTTCTTTTTGGATTCTGATAGCCCTTGCTAAGATCTGCTTTTCCCACAAACCGCGCAAAAATATTGTTGTAATAGCAGGCAAATTCCTTAAGAAACCCGAATATCCCGAGATGCGCAGAACGTATGCTCAGTTAAAAAGGAGGCACCGTCCTTAAAGAGACCCAACTGGCTATGAAGTGGGTGGCTTACAAGAGATTAGGAGGGTCTGATTACAAAATCTGATGACCCAAAGGGGAAGGGTTGGGTGGGGGCTTATTAGAGAGTGGGATTATTGCAAAATTTGACTTTCAGGGGGGGGGGGTGGGGGCTTATTCAAGAGAGGGTTATAGAGAGAGGGGTCTTAACAGAGCTTTTGTGGTAAGTAGATTAGCTCACAGATACAAAGTATCTGATTCCAGTTATAGGAAAAATAAGGAATCAAATACAAGGTGTCCCAAAAGTTCGTTCCTCTTATTTCATTCGCCATAAATTTTGATCGAAACTTTATTTTTACATAAAATTTCTAAAAGATGTTTATTACTCTATGGAGTACATGTATTCAGAAGTTCAATATTCGGCATGTCCCCTTTGTTTTTATCACATTCCGTAGTCGTTGAGGCATGAAGTGGGATAAGTCAGATAGCCTGGGAAACGGAACTTTAATTTTTATATGGACCAAACAAAAACGGAATGCTCTTCAAGAGTTCAAATCGCCTTGCTATCATTTGGCTTCGGATTAGTTGAAACTCACGTGCGCTCTGAGTCGATCTTGGGTGGTCTATCTTAAAGATTTTGAAACTCCTCGGATTTTAATAACAATCGACGGAAGTTGACACTCTCGCTGTCATTTGGCCTCTAATTTGTAAACCCTCGTTGACTCTCTTATGCTCTCAGAGAGTTTGACTTCTGTTGACTCTCGTTCTTGCCTGGCCCGGGCATTACGAACTGTAGTCTGTCTCCAGAGAGGCCACTATCGGCAACAACGTGCTTAGATATTTGCTGAAAATCAACTTGACTTCTTCAAGCCTCTCTATATGCTTGTAAACTTAATTACCCTTCTACTGTTTGTAATTTTAGTATATCTTAGATTTAGAGAGTTAGGTCGCAATTGGGACGCAAGTTCCGCCCCCCACCCCTTCCCCACTTACCTTTCGCTTTTTTTCTTTTTATTTGTTGCGTATTGAATTCTTTTTGTTAAGTATCTCTCATTTTTGTGGCAAACGCATTAAAAAAAGAAAATAAAATAAACTTTGCAACTAGGATTGCTGCTGAAAGATCTCTTTCGCTCCTAACGATGACAAATAAGGCATTCTGCAGTCAGGACATACCGAAAGACTGACCTTGGCGAACTATGTATTTCATGATACTCAGCCCAGTTTTCTCAGTTTGCCTTATTCTGTAATGACCACAAGTTTGCTTGCACAAGTTTTAAGAAAAACATCTTTGTGTTTGAGATCTTAAATGCGAATACGTCAGGGTTTGCACCTTGCCTGATACGTCTTAAAATGTGTGCAGAGATGAAAAGAATTCCCAGGCACATTACTTTGGGACTATCCTGGCTATTCCTATTCCGGTTTAGGAATATCCAGAATACCAACTCCCTAAAAGAACGCATTTTTTTCTGTTCTGAGTAAACCAAAACGTTCCGACCGCATTCCGTTCCTTTTGTTATCGTGGGTACATTACTGAGCGAATTATTTAGGAATCATGATCTCCAAACTGAGAAAACTGTAATAGTATAGTGTCTTCTATTCCGGATTAGGCCACCAAAACTTGTCCTTAGTGTCGACATTGTTAATCACCGGGAGGTCGAATAGTTTGATGTCTTGATACTCTTTAGTGTAGCGTTAATTCGTTCCTTAGGGAGGGTACGTTTTTAATTGGGGAGGGGGGTGGGGCTGGGCTATTTTAGAAATTTTTTGGCGAAAAACGTCGTGGCCTTCCCACTTCCTGGAATGGATTAATGCATGACCCTTCACAAACACCCACACAAAAATATCTGACCCTCCCCCCCCCTCCCCCCTGCCACCTATTCAACAGTTCCTTCAAGGCAAAAATACCCAAAAGTGAAAACTAACTAACCGGAAGTGTTACTCATATAACTGCGTTCTGGTCGCTCCATCTGCGCACAAAGCAGCTAATCGCGTGGCGCGTGATTGTACAGTGAAAACTTGAAGATGGGCGGGGATATACGAGGAATCGAAAGATGGAAATGTGCTTGTGGTGGATGCGATGACTTCATGAGGTCAGATGGAGCAACTTGTGGCTATTGTGGCTGTTTGTCGACTCGCCGTTCTAAAAAGAATGTCCGCTCCTCATCTGACTCTGTTTTGAGACATCAAGAAGACGGCACATCGGGTGCAGGAACAAGTGGCAGTGCAAGTCCAGAGAAGTGGAAAGATGAAGACCTAGGGTGGTTCCCGAACCCAAAGGGCGAATATACTGAATTCTCCAATAGTATTCTACCAAAATTCTACCTGTCCTTTTGAACCACTTGTCCCTACAAGGAACACTTTCGCCACTGTTTTGTGCCTGAAAGAAAGCGTCAGTGGGAAGTTTGCGAGGCTTTGTAAGCAATAAATCACAAGTTCACTTCCAACTAAACAACCATATCCCGACTATAGCAAGCTACCAAACTTCCATTATCTCTCTTGGAGTGAAACCCCCCACCGATGGCCGTGAGCCAGACGACTTCCAGCCTCGTACTCATATTAAGCGATTGTTTGAGGAAAGTAAACTAGTCAGAGGGGACAGTGAGGCCATTAGAGAGTTTTCAGATAAGTACATTGTCCCTGAAAAGCTTGTGGCACTGAAAGGGAGCGAATGGAACGGCTGAACCAGGAGTGCATTGAAGTTGACTGGGTTGGACTGTACAGCCCCAATAAGCTGTCGTCCTTGAGGGTGAACGAGCTATTATTGTACTTTTCCCATCACAAGATCACCTTCAAAGGAAAGAAAGCTGAAAGTGCTACTATGATCAAAAAATCACTTTTATTTTTTCTTCGGATTTCGAAACTATGTTTGTTAAACACTCCCCAAGCGAAATTATAAGCGTTAATTTTGAGAAGAAGACCGTTAATTTAAACTGCAATTTTCCGGTTTAATGGTCCGCCATTATTACACCAGAAAGGATACAATGACGTCATACACTCAAGAGCTGTAAAATGTAGTGTGTGAACGCGGCTTACAAATTATGCAAAACACGAGTTGGAGAGTGTGAAAGCTCAAAACTCCCGTGCTGCATACTAAATAAGGCACTTTCACACACACTGCATTCTACATCTCTTGAGTGTATGACGTCATTGTATCCTTTCTGGTGTAATAATGGCGGACCATTAAAACGGAAAATTGCAGTTTAAATTAACGGTCTTCTTCTCAAAATTAAGGCTTATAATTTCGCTTGGGGAGTGTTTAATAAACATAGTTTCGAAATCCGAAGAAAAAATAAAAGTGATTTTTTGATCATAGTAGCACTTGAAAGGGTCGCAATGATCAAAGCGTACATTGACAGCTTGCTATACAATTCTCAGTGGAGTGTCAACAACCTCGGCAGCTCCCAAAAAGAAATGTGCAACAACAAGGGACCCCATCACTTTCCGAGGTCGAAACTGACTTGCAAAGTGATGTGGTAGGTCGAGTTGTCGGTTCAAGCTCGAGTAGCTTAATTAAGTGATGAATCGTCACCGGAGACTGATTTTAAACCAGAACTCTGAAGCGGGCACGGGTTGAGAGAGAAATTATGTTAGTTGGGAGAAGATAGTTTTGTAATATACTTTTTCGACACTTGTAAATACATTTGGATTGATCTTGGCTGGTAGCTTTGCTTGTACATACAAGTTTTGGTTTTTCAAAGACTTCACATGTTTGTTAACAAATAAAAGAGTCGACTTTAATAGAAGCGACATGGAGTAATTTTTTCCTTTCCGAAAAAAGTGTGACCCTCCCGCAGCTGCAAACAAAACAGGTTTGGCCCTCCCCAATTTGCGAAAATTTTACTGATGACCCTCCCCTCCGAAGCCCCAGCCCACCCTGCCGCCCCCCCCCCCCCCCCAATAAAAAACGTACCTTCCCTTATACCGGGCTATACGATGGGTAAAAACCGACAACTTTTAACACTTTTGGCCGTCCCTGATGCATTGTTAGTTCCTAAAGACGACAAAAATTTCGCATTAGGCTCTCATTGTCCACCCCTCCTCCCTCACACTTGAGCGATCGAGTTAGCCCCCTCACTCTAACATAGGCCGCGCGGTCCCTGATCTTGTACTGTTTAGCAAATTTCAGGCAAGCTGCACTTTGCTTGGCGGTGAGCAGAGGTTTCTTTTGCCGTCTCAGCGGCCTCCAACCTTCGCTTCTCATGAACGTCCAGACGGTGTTTTTCCCCCCAAGAAGGCCTTTGCTTGCTAACTGTTGTGAGAGCAGCCTCGTCGAGTTTCCCCTTTTGTACTTAGCTTTCTTCGGAACTTTTTTAGCTGCTTCATTCAGGACTTTCGGTCTTCCCGTTTGTTTCTTGTCTTCGAAAACTTCATTTCTCGACGACCATTTTACCACCCAACGTTCGGATCTTTCTAGTTTTTTAGCAATTTCTTTTACTGATAAGCCAGTAGATCTAAGTATAAATGTTTTGGCTCTCAAGTAGCTGATCGTTAAGAGGGTTCATCTTTCACGATAAACCACAAAAAACGAGGAAAGATATACACGCTCGCTCGTCTTTGGCGGGAAAATGCACAAATTGAATATTCGAGTCAAAAGATGGCACAACAAATATATAATATTTCACTAGATTGAAATAGACAACTTCTGTTTAAAAGATTTGTTTGTCGAGTCTAATCGTACTGAATTACTGACCTATAAAGTAGAGGAACGAACTTTTGGGACACCCTGTATTTCTTTTCAATTTAGCGGCACATACCTGTTTTACCCGTTCCTCTTCCCCTCACCCCCGGTGTAAATGACAGCATGACACGGCATATTTTCTCGGAAAACATGAATGTATCAATATCGTGATTTATTGGATTTCAGTTTACAATTATTTCAGGTGGTCTTTGAGCTATTTATTGTAAGGTGCTGTTAAATTATTATTAATAATGTTGCAATACCCTAATAGATTATTCAAATGAACTTTCTTTCATCAGCCACCCATTGTGATACAGTGATGTAAGGTGGGTTTCAGGTTTCCCCGCCCAGATGTAAATGACAGCATGTAATAAACAGATCATGTGATTATATCGTCTTATCAGTTTTCTCGGAAAACGGGAAAAACCCTAACTGATCATTCAAAAGCAATTTCTTGCGCCAGTGTAGTTATTCACTTTGTTGAGCTCTGTTGTTTGAATTTTCGAGTGATTTTCATTTTCCATATTTATATCTGAACATGATATGACTGCTGTGTAATATTTTCCTCGTTGGTCAGCTTCAGTCACAGCGGTGTGACTGGGTTTTCAGGTAGGTATTCGTTTTGTTTGTTTTCTTCTGTTTTGACGAAATAGATGACTGTGTAACGAGAAGGTAATTAGATGTTGAGTAATGGAATCACAGGGCCTTGGTATATTCAAGTATTAATTATAAAGGTCTATGACGCTAGTCATTTGGCTATATATCACAGTGTTCAAGGGGTTGAAGTTTTATCTAGGAAATAGTAAAGAGCCCATTGCTGAATATTTATCCAGAATGTTCAGTATTTTGATTGTCACAGATACTCGATATGTCCGTGACTATTAACAAAGAATATGAGGAGAAAAATAGAACAATTAAATTCAATTGAACAATTTAAAGCATTGAGTGTGGTACATGCTCGCTCACTTTTTTCTCTGTCGTTTATACTGGACTGAAAATTGCCGATTGTTCTGCGAAGGAGAAAAGTTAGCTTTTCTCAGTTTTTCTTTCGCAGAGAATAGAAAAGGCTTCAGTTTCAATAGAAAAGGCTTCCGTTTGGAGAGGAAAGGCTTCGGTTTCGTGTCAGTGAACACGTCAGTTGGCAAAAATAAATTATCAACAAAACACAATAAAATATCCTGAAACAATTTATCCAAAAAACACAGCAGCACTTGGTATGCGGGATGGGTCTGAGATAAACTTATCAATCCAGCACCACATACCTGTTGTACCCCCGCCCCTCTCCCCTCTCCCCCTGTGTAACCGATAGTTGACACGGCACATGATTATTGGATGATTAAATATTCAGCAATGGCTCTCTTTTTTTCAACCCCCTAAACACTGTGATATATAGCCAAATGACTAGCCCCGTAGACCTATAATACTTGAATATACCAAGTCTGGGTGATTCCATTACTCCACATCTAGGCACCTTTTTGTTATGCAATCAAGTATTTCGCTAAAACAGAATAAGACAAACAACAGTATTTTGATTGTCACAGATACTGGATGTATTTTATCTGCCGTTTAGACTGGACTGAAAATTTCAAATTGTTCAGCGAAGGAGAAAAGTTAGCTTTTCTTAGTTTTTCTTTCGCAGAGAACAGAAAAGGCTTCAGTTTCAAAAGAAAAGGCTTCGGTTTTATGTCAGTGAACACATCAGTTGGCAAGAAAAAATTATCAAGAATACACAGTAAATTATCGTGAAACAATTTATCCCAAGAAAAGTAACACTCGATATGCTGATGGTTTTCTCCTGTGAGTCTGATATGAACTTATCAATCTAGCAACACATTCCTGTTCAATACTCGCCCCTCTCGCCTCACCCCAAGTGTAACTGATAGTTGGCACGGCACATGATTAATGGCGTTTTATGGAAAGCGAGGAAAAATCCTAATCGATTATTCAAATACACTTCTTTTCATCTATTGCGAGCACTAAAAATACAGCTCTGTTGTTTGAATTTTAGTGTCATCTCCTAAAGGAAAATCTTTATATCTGAACGATATGGCGAGGCTTCTGTAACAGCGATGTAACTGGGTATTCAGGTAGGTATTCGGTGTTTGTTTTGTCCTGTATTGGCGAAATCGATGATTGTGCAATGAAAAAGTAACTAGATGTGGAGTAATGGCATCATCGAGCCTTGCTATATTTATTATGGGTCTATAGTGCAAGTCATTCATGATTATATGATATGATTCAGTGTTCAAGGGGTGGAAGTTATATCTAAAACATATTAAAGAGCCACTGCTGAATATTGAATCATACAAAATATTCAGTATTATGATTGCACTTCACAGATGCAAGATATGTCCGTGACTATTACTAAAGAATGTGTGGAGAAAACAACATCAATTTGAAGCATCGAGTGTGGCACATTCTTCCTCAGTCAGTTATCTGTCGTCTATACTGGATTGAAAATTGTAAATTGTTCTGAGAAAGAGAAAAAGCTGGCTTTTCTCAGTTTAATCTTTTGCAGACAACAGAAGAGGCTTCGGTTTCAAGAGAAAAGGCTTCAGTTTCGAGGAAAAAATGCTTCGGTTTCATGTCAGTGAACACGTCAGTCGCTAAGAATAACTTATCAAGGAAAAATTATCCAAAAGTACAGTAACGCTTGGTATGGTTTTTTCACAGGATGGTTTTCTCCTGTGAGTCTGAAATGAACATTTGAATTCAGCACCGTACTCACTAAATATACAGCTCTGTTGTTTGAATTTTAGTGTCATCTCCTAAAGGAAAATATTTATATCTGAATGATAATATGAGGCTTTTGTAACAGCTATGTAACTGGGATTTTAGGTAAGTATTCGTTTTGTTTGTTTTTTTTCTGTTTTGGTGAAATAAATGATTGTATAACGAAAAGGTAACTAGATGTGAAGGAGTGGTATCAGCCAGTCTTGGTATATTTATTACGGGTCTATCACGCAAGTCAATTGGCTATACTATTCAGTGTTCAAGGGGTGGAATAGTAAAAAGCCATTGCTGAATATTTAGTCACCCAAAATATTCCGTATTATGATTGTAACAGATACTAGATATGTCCGTTACTACTGATGAAGAATATGTGGAGAAAAGAACAGTTCAAAGCAATCGTTTAATCCATGAAGAATTGAGTGTGGTACATTCTCCCTTAGTTTGTTATCTGGCGTGTATACTGGATTGTAATAAATTGTTCTGTGAAAGAGAAAAGGTTGCACATTTTTGGTTTCATGTCAGTGAACCGGTCAGTTGGCAAGAATAAATGTTCAAGAAAATGCGGTACAACTTGGTATACGACTGATTTTCTCCTGTGGGTGTAAGATGAACTTACACATACTTGTTGCGTGACCGCACGAAAACCTTGTACTAGTTCTTAAGTCAGGCGCGCCTTTGTGTGACTGTTGAATAGCGAAATTGTGGTAGCATTACGCGATTTTTCTCTCTAAAGTTTCGCTTTCAGCTGTTTTTCTGACATTTCATATATCAAGTACAAAACATCGCGGCACGTGACATGGCATCCAATTTCCTTATAAGGCAAAGTACAGAGTTATTTTCTAATTACCCTTTGTTCGGTAGACCAATAAGAACGCCAGAAACTCAACAACCGAGATTGATAATTTATTAATATAAGTTCAATTCAGCCTTCAGTCAGTTTCAAAGACGTCTGGAGATTGGCTTTTAAAGAGTTTTCTGGAATTGTTATCAAAGAGGAACTGAGTTAAGAATACAAAAGAATCCGAATCCGGGGTAGGGTACAAGGTAACCGCTCTAGTTTGTTGTTGTTGTTGTTGTTGTTGTTGTTGTTGTTGTTGTTTCAGGCAAGTGGTTTCTTGTCACTTCCTTTCCATGAGGACCCGCAGGCCCTAGTTACGGACGGATTGAGCGGCCATGAGCACACATAAGTGACCCGATTTCGCAATATCACACAATAGGCCTGTTGACAGATGACGCAATATGATGCTTCATAAGCCTTGGTGAAGGAATGTTACACATCATTCACAAGTCATCATTTGACAAATTTAGGCCGTCGCAATTAATATATTTACCAAATCTGATTAAAAGAAGGGGAAAAAAGAAATATTGAATTTGTCTGCTTTCAAGACTGTAGTCCGCCAAGCTAGGCCAAAACTTCGTCCGTTTTTCTTAAAATAATGCTCTTGAGCACTGTATCGCAGAATGAGAAGACAGAAAACTCCAGAATTCCTAGGACGGAAGCTGCAGTCTCGCAAGGTGATATTGTCAACACTTACGTTATGTGGATCAATTTTCGTTTCTGGAGGTAGAATAAATTATGTTTGGCGGCGCGCGAACTAGCTTGGCGGAAAAAGTCAGGAATATTTATTTTTGAAATGTCTTAACTACAAACATTTTGATTGAAGATTTGTATACTTCAATTGTAAGATGGTCATGTCGACATTGATCAAATCGGTGGTCATTCCGAACGAAGTTGTGATTTGCAGCGGCGTGCACCGGGCGCCATCAATGAAGATACTTCATAACATGCCAAATCTTTGAGATGGTACTTGCGCACGAAAAGTGAATTGTTCTGTCGGCAGTAGAAAAGGTTTGCTGTGCCTGTTATACAAAAGCAACTGCATAGGCTTGCATGCGGCCCTTCTGATTGTTGTGTTTCGATCAGATTGGATTTTCACATCGATGGACCGGATTGAATACACTGTGTCCAGGTAAGTCTGTTCCGTGCTTTGGTTACAACCTAGTCAAACAAGTGATGCGAGTCAAAATCAAAAATATCGATGTATGCGAGTAATTCAATTGTTCTACTCTGACTAACTATTTTTCGGTCCTTATTAAGACACGTTTTAGTGCTGCAATTTCCTTTGTATGATACATCAAAAAAGGCAAGTTCGCTGGCGATGAAAGACTTGAATTTCATTCACGTATATATTGATTGTTTTAAACACTGCCCGCTCAGATATATTGCCGTCCAATGAATTGTTTAATTTGTCACTGAACCAGAATATTTCATTACATCTATACACGATCGCAAGACACACGAAACTCACTAAAATATACGGCATAACGCAAAAAAATGTAATATTTACTTGTTATATTTTTATATTATTTGCCCCTAATGTAGTGTACCCGGCAACAGTTAGCAGGGTAAATAGAAAGCCTTTCAAGGGTATGTATTATATAAAGACGCGTAAGGGACTATTACTTTTGTTTTGTTCGAATGTGGGGATATTTGATAATGCCATACTGTTCTACAACTCCTAAGTGCAAGTATTTTTCCAACAGCAACAGAAACACTAGGTGGCACGCCCGTGATTCTGTGAGTTAGAACGTTGTGGCAGTATGAAACTTCTTGCATATTTTACCGGGTTGTATCCAACTGTAATAGGTTTTTAAGGGGCAGGGGGAATTGGGGGACGCAAAATTTGGCTATTTGAGAGTGGGGATATTTGATAATGCCATGATTTTCTACTAAACTCCTAAGTGCAACAACTGCAACAGAAACACTTAGGTGGCACACCCGTGATTCTGTGAGTTAGAACGTTGTGGCATTATGAAACTTCCTGCATATATTGGGGTGTATCCAACTGTAATAGGTTTTTTAAGGAAAACTTTGGTTGTTTGAGTGTGGGAATATTTGATAATGCCATGATTTTCTACTAAACTCCTAAGTGCAACAACTGCAACAGAAACACTTAGGTGGCACGCCCGTGATTCTGTGAGTTAGAACGTTATGGCATTGTGAAACCTCCTGCATATATTGGGGTGTATCCAATTGTAATAGGTTTTTCTAAGGGGCCGGGGGAATTTGGGGGGGGGGGGGGGCGCAAAATTTGGTTGTTTGAGTGTGGAGATATTTGATAATGCCATGATTTTCTGCTAAACTCCTAAGTGCAACAACTGCAACAGAAACACTTAGGTGGCACGCCCGTGATTCTGTGAGTTAGAACGTTATGGCATTATGAAACTTCCTGCATATGTTACCGGGTTGTATCCAACTGTAGTAGGTCTTTACGGGGCAGGGGGAATTGGGGGACGCAAAATTTGGTTGTTTGAGTGTGGGGATATTTGATAATGCCATGATTTTCTACTAAACTCCTAAGTGCAACAACTGCAACAGAAACACTTAGGTGGCACGCCCGTGATTCTCTGAGTTAGAACGTTATAGCGTTATTAAAATTTCCTGCACATTTTATCGGGAAGTATCCAACTGTAATATGCTTTCTTCAGAGGAGTGGGGAAAAATTGGGAGGAGGGGCATATAATTTTGTTGTCCGAGTGTGAATGATTCTATATTGTGCCGGTAATGTATGCACCTTTAGCTTCTTTCCATTTTTTTTTCGTGCGAAGACATTTATAAAAATTGTTCTTTGGATGGCTCACTGACAAAAGAATGTTATTGCTCTATTGTCACATTTAATATTTTGTCTTTGTACGATGCGAATAGCCGCAGCGAGCTGTATATTAGTTTAGGCATTATAATACGCCCTGGTTTTTTTTTTTTTTTGTGAAAAGCAGATTACGTTGGAATAGGACGTCTAAAGGCGTTCACGCATGATGTCTGAATAACTTCCCACAGTAACATTTTGTTTTATACGTACAAATAAATGATCAAAAGCCCCTTTGGGCTCCGTGTCTCGTGTCAAGTTTTTCGCGTCTTCTTATTTTTATTGTTTTATTGCTTGCTGGGGACTTTGCCGGCCGCAGACTGTCAAAGATTTCGAAAATTGAAAAGCGCACAGCTGACTTAAAGAAAAATGTAGACTTTTCACCCCAAATGCATTATTCCCCTTTAGAACTTCATTCATCCACTTAAAATTATAATTAAAACTCCTTTTGTCGCTCGATTAAAGTTGCGTTGTATTGTAGCGTGACATTCACGACACACTGACCACAATATACTCGCTATTCATTGTACACGTACAAACTCACGTGCACGTGTACGCCAGCTACGTGACGTGACAAGCTCAAAGAAGGTCTGCATTGAATAATGGCTGGACACCTTAGCGAAATGGAGCTTTAAATACGCGCTTATAAATTGCAAACAAAAACATTGCGCTATCTTTTTTATCAATCGCTCGTCGTGCAGATTGGATCTTCGGATAAGTTTGACGTTAGCGCCCGTCCTGCTTGCGGTTTATAACAAGAAACGTCTGCAATCAATCAGCATGAAAGGTTGTCACTTCGATGAAGAATAAGAAACTGAATTTTATACGTGATCATTCCGCAATGAAAAAAAGTGCAGCCAGTTGCTTCTGAAGGTAACACAGAAATGAAAAATGAGACAAAGCGAGCAATTGATATATGTTCTTTAGAAAAACTGTTTAAATCCTCACGTTAAAATTTTCACACGTCGTTTACCCGAAATAACTGCAATCGCGGCTTCACGCCGTGACGGAGACAGACTAACTGCAAGCCAGAATATTTGAAATTTACAAAGGTTTAATTCCGATGAAAAAACATGAAATTAATATACTTCATTGTTTTTATTTGTAATGAAATTATATGTTAGCCTACAAAACAGGCGTGCACGTCGCACAAGCAAACTTGACTTCTCTGTGTGAAATGAACCAAATTGAACGATCAACAGATTAAAACATTGTTTTAAAGGGTTTTTCTCTCTACACTAATATCATCCGTTATTGTTCAGCTATCCGGCTTACCGGTAAAACTGTTATGTTTCTCAGTAAAAAAGTAAAATAAGACCAAATAAAATGCAAGCTGCGAGCGTCGAAATTGTCAATCAAGACGAAATTCACCTACACTGCGAGTTAATTGGATTCACACATTTTTTTGTGATTCTGTTATGTAATTACATATGGCGTCTGTAGCAACGATGGCTTCCAACAGCGAACCAAAAAGTGTCTTATGCGGGTCCTCATGTGTGGCTTACCATTCGTAGGCTTAATTTTCGAGTATCTTTGATGATGCTCGAATATTTTTAACAATGATAACACAACTGCCGTAAATGATCTGACAGCAAGACCAAGCGATTACAGAGGCGGAAATACGTGCTGATTTTTCTGCTTATTTCCAAAAAATTTTCAGGGCGAACAGGTATGAAAACAAAACTAAAATGTCATAGAATTTTTATTCTCAATAATCAAAATGTTAAATTATTTGATCTACAGCAGCTTAAAGTCTAACTCCCAGCATTCATGGCGAGGAGTCCAATTACAACTTCAAGTGACAGTGATGTCATATCAGCTGCTGCGGATACGCTGGATTTTGATGACGTCACTTTAAGAGGTGGGGTGAAACATAATTTGTTATTTTCCAAAGGAAGTTAATCGTGTAGGGAGATAACAAATGTTCGCTCGTAACTGTCAACAATTACTGTTCATTCCTTGTCAGCTCATTAGGAAAAAGCCCAATTACGTCGTTATAATCCATCACAATACAATCGTCTCCGATCGTTGATTTTGCCTTTATTACTTATAAAGTAAACTCAACATTTTGAGGTTTCTCTACATTTGAATAAAGTTCTTTAAGGAAGTTGATTTTTAAAGACCTCATAACTACCGTAATTAACTTTGACGATAGGAGTTAGAGATAAGTATAATTCCTTTCCTGTCAGTGAATATTTTGGACTCCAACCAGTTATTGCCAGAAAAAAATGACCGGAAGAAAAGGGTCAAGTTTCGTCCGATTGGTATTTTTATTTTAAAAGACCGTTCTAACGTCACTTATTAACTATGACGTTAGGTTAGAGTTTTATGTTTAATGTCAATTCATTTTAGCAATAGCAGAGGTCTACAAGAATGAAGGTAATGATCATTACAAAAACAAAGATTTTAGCAACGCCATTTACTTCTACACGGAAGGAATTAAAGTCAACTGCAAGGATGAAGAACTGAATGCCAAACTGTACAGCAACAGGGCGACAGCACACTTTTATTTGGGTGAGAAGTGTTGAGAGTTTTTCAGGTTAAGACAAGCAAATCTCAAATTAAAAGTTACTTATGCCATCATCAACCCAGTACTGACTTTCCTTTTCATTTCTCTTCTTGTATTTGTCACAGGAAACTACAAAGATTCACTGAGTGATGCTAAAATTGCTACTGACTTACAACCATGTTATGTCAATGCGATTGTAAGAGGTGAGATTTCTGTTACTTTGGCACACATTGGACCTTATAACTTGTCTCCTAATACGGCTCAAAAATAAAACTGACACTTTTGACTTTTGAGATGAACTTGGGCTTTTGGAAGTGTTTCGTAACTCTTTTAAGTCATACAGTTCCAAACAAATACAGAAGAATTAAAAAATCCGTTATAAGTCAAAATTCCATCTGTACAGGGGTAAGGTGAACCCTTTGATCAAATAAATTTGTCGGTTGAGTCATATATTTTTGTACACACGTATCTCTAAACGAGCAAAAGACATCACTTCTGGTGATAACACCACAGTCATCATTATTAGTTATTAGTAGTAGTTATTCTCATGTGGAACTTTATACCGAAAAGGAATCGACGAGATAACTGATTTACAACATTCCAGGCAAACCCAGCTTGATCCAAGTTCAGCACTTCCTCCGCATAGGTATTGTATTTTACAAGTAAAGCAATGCAGCTAAATTTCTCCCGGATGCCTTTTTAACACGGACCAGAAATGATGCTGAACTTACATTATTTTATCTTATTAGGAGCCAGTGCCTGTTTTCAGCTGAATCGGTTAGAGGAAGCCATCACTTGGTGTGATAAGGGATTAGCAGTATCCTTCACTATAGATTTCTGATTTTTGTCTCAACTTTGAAAACATGGAACTCCTACGGCATTTACTCCTGAACTTTCTGTCATGTGACAGATAACAAGTGACAGGTAATTAACCGGCCGTCACCATAAGGCGACCACCGGTTAAAAATTGGGCTGCATTGGTTTTTTTTTTTTTTCGTCGCTTGCCTAAGTCATCCGGTTTTGCCTCGGCCAACGCAGTCTGTAAACTTCTCGGTTTCTCTTGACGATAACCTCAAACGTCGCTTCCGGTTATGACGTCTTGGAGCCGTTGCGTCATGATTACGTCGCGCAATGTAAACAAAATTGAAACGCGTCACATCTCACTACCAACGTTATATCTAATCTGTCAACGTTCCATGCTTATATGACACAGACAAATCACTGCTCACCTTGTGGTAGCGGTATAAGGTAGCGGTACATTTCTTACATATTTCGCATTCGCAAGTAACGCTACCTTTACCAAAAGTAAAATATGAATAACTATTCCATCGCGTGATACGGACCCTTCGCATTGTGACCCGGAGAGAAATGGGTTTCACTAATTTCGCTAATGTTTACACATGTTTTATTTGTTTCAATGAATGCTTCACTTCTTTATAGTGGCGAAGTTGTCATATCACAAAGAAAACAAACGTGCTCTACTAATTTCACCAATTCTTGCAACATGTTTAAATTGTTTCGTATTACCTTTTTGCATTTCCAAAGCTAATTGTTCGTTTTTAGAAAAGATCTTTTTGAAAATCGTTACTAATTCCGAGTTAGCTGGTTTACTTTTGCAATCGGGATTCTCGGGTTAGCAACCGGATTTAAACATTATGTCATGAGATATTTGTGTGAGATTGATGTGACGATTTTGCTTTCCCTGACGATCTGCTGGTGTTTATCAAGCATTATTTTTTGATTTTACTGCTTTGCTCACCGTTTGTATTCACGGTCTACTGGCACAACAGCAAATATTTTGTCGTCTCTGTATAAACATTCTCAGTTGTGGGCGAATTTAGACCGAATTTGCTTCTTTTTTTTTTTCAGCAGATTAAATAGAAAGCGATAAGAAAGATAAGCTGAGTCATCAGAGTTTAAACATTACGTCATCCAGTAACGTAGACTACGAGCAGTCTCTCTTTCCCCTCAGGGATAGTCGAGGGAAACGAACAAGTGAGCCAGCGCGAAATCGCCTGCCACGTTGAAACGTGACGCGCGTGTCGAGCCGCTAGTGTAGTGACGCGCGTGACGCGCGTGTCGAGCCGCTAGTGTAGTGAGCCGGCTCCCTACACTAGCGGCTCGACACGCACGTCACGTTTCTGTCAACGACGCAAGAACTTTTAAACTACCTTTAATGCCACTAGTGCTTCAATCAAATCCTCAACCATCCCATCCTTTAAAATCCAACGGGTATCTTTGGCTTTTTTCACTATATTTCACTATTTCCCACCATTGCACATGCTCAAAACGAAAAGTTCGGGCCGGTCTTAACTCTATTTGTGTTTACATAATTCCCCGGTCTGACTGCAGAACGGTCTGAGTCATTCGTGTCGGTTCAGCTTCCGGAATGAGACAGACCGGTCTGAGCTGGCATTTCAGATCGGTTTAAGAGCACTTCTCTGGGAAAGTGAAGCAAACTTGGAAATGAAAATTTTTAACACCCCTTCATTTTTTGTGTGGAGGTAGGTTGCCTTGGGGGATGAACAAAAACAAGCATATTTTGATTGGCAGATGTATTGTTGCCATGGTAACCGCACTTGGTCACGCAAGCCTCAGGTTCATGTTTTGAACTAAAATTTCACTCTCAAAATATAAAAATATACGAGTCTAGTTCTCTGGTAAATGTGAACCAAATCAAACGAAATCCCTGCACAAAGTAGAGTCGTTCTTCTAGTTTATAAAAATCATTCTAAAAATATTTTGCAATTTATGAACAAGGAAAAAACTGTCGCTTTATCATAGTGCCTGTCGGCCATTTTGACAAGTGGGAAAATCAAGCACAACCAATTTCGCAATTTTTCACAAAGTACTCAATTTCTTGAAACCAAATTAGCAGCAGAATTAAAACGGTTATTGTAGTTTCTAAATATCATAAAATAATTCTGGGGAAAGTTATATTTTCGCCATGGCCGTTCAAGACATACAAGGCAAATTGCAAAAAATTGCAAGATTGGAGATTTTGAGGGCCGCACTATTTGGCCTAAAAAGGCCTAATAAGGATGAAATCAGCTTGAAAATATTTTTCTGTCACCTGGTCTTTTACGTAAATGTGATTAATAAGGTTTCGGCTCGCGAATTTGGTGAAATCTAAATTAATACAAAAGCCTACCTGGTAAGTTTTGGCAATTTCTTCAGAACGATTTGTCGTGTGGGTGTCGCCTTCGCTCCCTCCATTTACTTGACCAAATTGAGCACAGACACTAGCAGCAAGGCCAAATGAAATAGTTCGCCACATCAACATCCATTTTTCTGCGTTTCAGACCACAAATTATGTTGCATTTATCCGCATGACTCGATAAGCAACAGGGGACGTTCCATTTTTTATCCGAACCCCCCCTAAGGATGGCACGTTTCTGCACCAGGGGAGTCGGATTTTTAAATCAAAGGAGCCGCCAAAAAATGAACGCTTCGGAAATTTTTTCAAAGGTTCCGCCAAAAAATGAACCCTTCGGATTTTTTTCTTCAAAGGGTGCCGCCAAAACTTTGAGGGGTCGGAATCCTGCCATCTTTAGGTGGGGTGCGGGTAAAAAATGGAACGACCCCAGCTGGCCGCCATGCCAAAACACATCCGTGATTAATGTTTGTGATTTCTGCCGTCGATTACCAAACCTCTTCAGCGCAGTTCATCCAGAAAGCTTGATAAATGCTTAACGATCACTCTACTAAGCGAATGCATTATCTGAGAACAATAAAGAGTAATGCTTTTCGCTGAAATCGAGCAGTGCGCGCTCGATTGCTGAAATGTTGACTAAACGAACACACCGGAAGTAAGGAAGACGCGACTGCTGACCGGATGTAACACAATACAAATGGTGTTGCAACGGATGTAAATGTTTTTAGGATATCTCGTGGTTCTTTTGGCTATGGGATTTTGCCTGTCGATCTGGTATTAAAGGCGGATGGTTTTACAGTGACAAAATAACAACAAAGATATAATTGCCAGATACAATCGTACCAGAGAAGTTGAACTTTAATTTTACCGACGATGAGTGTCATGACTGTCATCTGCATTTTTGGCAGACGCAGCGCAAGAGTACATGAACGCAGTGGTGCAAACATCGATCAGAAACAAGCAGATTTCGTAACAACGTCGTTGTCCTCGTTAAAGGCTACGCCGTTTTTTGTTATTAGCTGAATCTTAAACAACAACAACAGTTAAAAAAACCTCGTATTCTCCGGGTCGTCTCCAAAATACTGTGCAGGATTTTATAATACTGATAAACTTAATCCAGACTGGAATAGGCGTCGCATTCTTTTAAACTACGACTGCCCCTTATAGCTGCAATTCCAGGTGATGTTAAGGTATTTAACTTTAAACTAAACGAATGGGGGATAAGTTTAATCGTTTAAATCTCCGGCGGGTATAACCCTTGGGTGGGTACTCTGCTCTGGGTACTGTACTTTAACTGCGCTATACTTATATACTATTTATCAATGCTTTTTTGGTTTATGATGTTACCAGAGGTCAGATAAGACTCGTTGATTACTATACTCTATTGCCTGAAAGTTACATCCTTCACAGCGACACGTATCTATATTGCTCATATCTAAGAGTACCCACGGTGGGGGGGGGGGGGATTAAACTAAATAGCTAGAATATTCACTACGTTCTATGCAAAGTACATGGCCTCGTGGATATGAAATTGGAAAGTGCGTCGACGTACGGCTCTTTCTTTCGGCCTCCCGACACGCCCTGAATGCCGTACTTATGGCACATGCTCTTGAGATTTGGTAGTGTTAGCTTAGCACGAAGTTGATCTTTATTTTACAAGCCATCTTCTTGTAGGTGAAACAACAGCTGTCCACTTCGGACACAGATTGCTCTTCTTCTTGCATTGTTGTTAACGAAGCTGATATTTCTTCAGCCACCTCATGGATCATGGACACTCTTTCGCTTGGCAGCCATACGCGAGAAGTATGAGGTAATCTCTTGTGGGGTTAAGAATTCGTCAACGGCAATAATCGTTTGCCATCCTCTCCACGAGCTCGCCTCATCTGCCTGGCCACATCTTCACCGCTGCTCTTTTCTCCAGTCTGTTCCTCAAGGTTGAACTTGGCATCCAGAAACCTTTTTTGCTTCTCGCTGAAGCGCACTTTCTTTGCACTGAATTTGAGGGCCCAACCCATTTGGCATTTGTCTGAAGCACAATAAGTCGCTGCGGCACCATTAACAGGTAGGCTTTGTTGCTTCCTAGTTTGCCCCTCTTGGAGATGTTTAGCGTAGCTAATCTTGGCTTGATCTTGAAGAGTTATCCTTTCGAGAGACCTTGTGTGTGCACCAAACTCACAGTGACGCTCCAATGCTGAATACCTAATGAACGTCTTTGTACAGCTTTGCTCAGGACATGTGAACATTCTGGTCGTCTGACATTTCTCAGCTCCTTCGCTACTCAGGCTTGTACTTCCCTCAGACAAATTAGAGTCACTCAGATCACCATCGGCCGCGTCACTGCTGCGATCATCAACACACACAGGCTATATACGGAGAAATGGAAATAATTTACAAAGAGTTTATTTTTACTCAGCGTTCAACTCAGAGTAAATTTCATGATGTCATTTCGTGATTATTACATTGTTATGCTGTTGTTTACCTTTTTAGCTCTTTGAAAAACCTCTACGAAGTCAACAAGACCAAAGCTCTCAGATTCTTCCCCAAGCCAGGCGAAGTCAGTGTTACCTGGAACTATTGAAAGGTCTATATTAATCGTAAGCCGTAAGTCCTCAAGGGGGAGAGGTGGGGGAGTGGGGGTGTGAGGGGGGGCGGGGCACAAATATGATACGATAAGGTACGATATCACTGACAGGTACGGAAAAATGTCTAATTAATAGTCGGTCACTTGTCAAGTAAGACGTCACATCCCGCCAAAATGACGATATAAATTGAAAAAACCTCCATATGATAATAATTCTCATCATTATCATTATCATTATCATTTTAACAATGAATACCTGATTCAAACGAACTCCATGGGAAGAACTTTCCAGGTCCTAAATCATAAGCACGGAAAGCTGTAAATCCATCACTAGTGAAATTAAAGTTGTTGAGTTTACTGATACCGTCCAACTTGTAGCTTTTTGCGCCCTTTTGCACATCCATAACAGTGACACGGAGGCCTGGGACGCCTCCCCTCCATTCTGTGGCTTGTTTGAGTTCACCAACATTCGTAACCGATCCACCTTCATTAACGAAGCTCTTGACATGCGCCTTTATTTGGGCGGCCTTTCTATCACATGAGCCCTTTCCGCCTTGCGGGTCACTAAAATCTACATGATTGATTTGAATGCCACTTCTTTTCGACAAGATATCCACTGACAGTATGATTTCTGCCAAATGATAGCATCCGGCGTTGTCTTGGCGGAAAAACGAGCTGACAATCTCCGGGTGTTGCTTCTTTAACAACCGAAGCACGTGGTCCATGATTAAGACGACCGCAGTGGAATCTTGAAGACCAGATTGAATAATGTGTATAAACGTCTGGGATTCAAGCTTCTCAAACTCATTAATAATTCGTAAAGAGAAAACAAAGGAAATCACTACCGTGACGGTGGTTTGGAAACCGGATCTTAATTAGCATAAAGTTTTGCGAACTTCTGCTTATGAATGGTTTGAGAAGCCATATCAAAAACTCGAAAGAGTGTTTCATCAGGTATCCAAACACCTCGAAGTCGGTTAAAAAAACTCGGCTGCGCCTCGGTTTTTCAACCCACTCCTCGGTGTTTGGATATCCTGATGAAACACTCCTCCTCGTGTTTGATATATTACTTACCACTGACTTTCCTAAGACACACTGATACATGCCAAGATATCCCGCGCTTGCCAAAGAAATGGTTTTGGGCTTCGCGGTACTGGGCACTGAGGTATGAACTTCATCGCAAAGTCTTGCACAATCAGGACACATGACGGGTCCAGAAATTCCAGCACTTCCAGTCGGGCACGATCTTGGTTTATGCTTCTTAGCTGGTGGGCTTTCCATGCTGCTATGGCCTCGCTAGCTTTCTGGACAAGGAAGACCGCCTCATCTTTATCGTCTTCACTTTCAAAATTAGCTACATCCACCTCGGATTTGACATCTTCAATAACCTAGGAAAAAGACCATGCCCAAAAATCATTAAAATGAATAACTAATGTTATTATTGTTTACTTTTGTTATAAATTATAATTATGATAAGAATAAGAATAATATGAATAATAATAATGACGACGACGACGACGATGATGATGATAATTTTGTTTATAATAATAAACCCGCCAAACTTCGTAAGTATAGCTCTAACTGTGCTTTACAAAATAGATTTAAAAGCTAAACACAAGGTGATTCCACTGGTCTATTAGCAAGTATTTTGTTCTGAAATAGCAAATGAGAATAAATGCACCTTATTCAACTGTGAGCACCTGTCGCACGTTTGGTTGTGCTCGTGATTGCATCGGTCTTGATAATGGCAGTCTTTCCCATCACTCAGTGCAAACTTGATGCAATGATCTGCAACTGAGCACTCTGTTGACACGTGCACCTGGAAAATCAGAACGTTTGGATGTTACCACACAAAAAAGAAAGTACTGTATGAAAATACACGTAATACCCTCTACCTTATAATCTCCTTTTAAGTACTGCTTTGCTTCCGTTAGTGATTCTTTCAGTTGAGTCGCTTTTTCATTTGTCATGCCGGTTTGCGACAGCTTGTCGACAATTGCCCTCAGATCATCAAAGGCCTTTGTTCCTTCTGCTAGATAATTGTCCAGGCCTTGCATACACTTTCTTACAGAAGCACCGCAGCTCTCAGAGATCACTTTCAGCAAGGTGCTTTTCCCAAGTGGCTTGAATCCCGTCTCCTGGCAGAAATGGAGGTACTGATCGTGACGAGATGGAATCAATAGCCTGATCACGTTAGGAATTTCCATACTTTCACCAGACATGAGCCACAGTGTTCTCCTTCCAAACGGCAAGTCTTGAATTACATTTTGACTGGTGATAAATTCAATAAAGTGCTCGACTTGACCTGGATCAATCCGCTGTCTCAGTATCGTATTCTTTTTTCCAATCTGTGATGCAAGTGCTTGTGCTCCGTACTGGATTCCATGACGGCGAGCCTCAGTGAAACGTCTTCGAGAAAGATATGGTATCAGCTTCTGTAGATCGTGAAATGAGAGCTTATCCGCTATGACGCTTAGGATATTTTTTCGCGTACTAGAATGAGTACGGACAACAGTGATGATTCTGCTTTGGGCTCGTTGTATCGATCATTGATGCCTGGCGATCTCTTTAAAGCACCCCATAACAACCCTGCATCATTAGGCGCAATTACTTCGAGCACACTGCTTACGACGTCTTCCATCTTCGATATGTAATACTTTTGGGTGTGGCCTCTACCCATCCTACATGGAGAGTCCTGGTTATCGGGCTGTGGCCCTCTATACTCAGTAGCCTGTTTACAGCTTCTAGTTTCTCTGAACTTCTTTGTCGACTGTTGCCGAAAAGGACTTCATCGTCACTATCATCACTAGCATCATTTTCTATGCCAACCATACTCCAGGAAAGATCGAACTTCTTGGGTGTGGTAGATAGTGAACTGACTGCATGAAGTCTTTGAATGCAGGTAGTTTTACTTGGGCGGTCAACGGGACTCTAAAAAAGACGGAAATATCCGAACGTTTGGATAAATAGGCAGTTGAAAGAGCTTTTGAAAGCTTATGATTAAAATCATTGTATATACTCACTGGTAATTACCTGTGGAAGTTCTGGCTGTTTGGATGCGGCAAGAAGCCTCCTGCACTCTCTTCAGACAGCTGCAACATAAAACAGAGCAAATTCGTTGCTCAAAAAATTGTCTTTTAAACTTTAGTATAAGCGATTCTTTCCGCATTTTTTAATGTCCTTCTAGGTCCTAACCTCCGAGAAATACGTTTTCACTGTATTTGGTAATGTATATTACTCTCCCACACTAAGGTTCTGTTATAGAAGGTAATAGGCATTCCGCAACTGCCATATTTTGTGCTTCCTATACCTCAAAAAAGCTTTCGTTTTTCCCCTAAAGACCGTAACCGCTATAATTGCTTGACCGTAAACCACCAGATAAATACGAATGTACCCGTAAACCAACACTCACACTTCACTGCATATGTACTACGTTCCCGAGAGGGGCGTGGGGGGTGGGGGTCTTTGCTCGCAAGAAGCACCTGTACGAATGAACGGACGAATGAATTAATGAATCAATGAATGAGCGTCCGAGTGAGCGAGCAAAGCAACCAACAACGAACGAACGAACGAATGAATCAATGAATGAACGAACGAACGAACGAACGAAAGAGTGAATGAATAAAATGTAAATGAAAGAGTAGCGAATTAATCAATGAATGAACGAAGGAATAAACGAGCAAACGAACCAACGAACGAAACAACGAATAAATAAAAAAGTAAACGAAAGAGTAGGTGATAACCCTCATAAAACAAAGTTAATCAATTTAATTTAATTTTGGTTTTGGCTGTTATCATACTAGATCCTACGGGAATGAGCTTTCCTGTCGTCTCCTTGATGTATATGGATTGCTGTTTGACCAGACCACGGTCCCCTTTCACTGCACTTTTGTGGTGCGCCAGTTCAGGTGGCACTTGACAATATTTACCTCGGCCTCTCCAGTAAATTCCTAAGCGATCTCTGTGGTATTGACAAATTATAAGCTTCTGTGCATCGTTTCGATTAACATCAAAAAATCCTAGTAAAAAAAAGTGTCCGCAGATGTTGAGTGCTTTGATGTTAACAGACTTAGAAAAAGCACAACACGCAGTGTGAAAATGCAAATAAGAATGAATAGCTGAATAATGGATTAGGCCAAATGTTTTATTTACTTACCAGCACGCACGGCAAAGAATCAGATCCATCTCGTCGCGTATTTCATCTCTAATTTTGCCAAGTCCGTATGTTTGCACGTGCCTGGATATATCCTTGTTACATTCGCTGATTGTTGCATTCTTTCCAGTGCACGCACAAACCTCCCCTTTGTGACTTGAAAACGAACAACTTTCGGCCATGTTTACTGTTTCGTCTTGACCAGTTTATTTACCTCCACTCTCCAATATGCAAATTTCCTTTTCAGCACAATTTGATCGATAGTACAAATATACTTCCGGTCAGCATTTTTCAGACACTCCCCCATCAAAAAGAAAAAATGGACAAGCACTAAATACATGTAACAAGTACTTAAAAAAATTATCAACCTAGAGAATAAAAATCTGTTTTAAAGGCAGAGGTGGCTCGACAAGTTTACTGCTTTTTTACTAATTGGCAGGCATTGATTAAATATTCCAACTTCGTAATTTCTGATGTGTACGCTAGTGCCCAGATCAGTGACAGATCAGAACATGCACTTAATTATATCATTTATGTCGAACAATAAATGAACAAGTAAAAAAACAAATCCAGAAACAATTTTAAGGTTGTGTAAAAACATTAAAGTGCATTTATAAAGTTTCTTTTCTAGCCATCATTATGACTGAGAAAATAGTTATATTATTAGATCGAATCTTTGCCTTTCATAGCTTTATTATATATTAATATATATTTATAAAGACAAGCACAATGAAGGAAAAGCCTCGAGGTTGTTTTCTCTACAGTTAAAGCCACAAAACCAAACAAAACAGAAAAGCAAAAATTACATCTTAAAAGTACATCCGGTCAGCAGTCTTGCTACTCGCATTTCCGTTGTACAATTTCGAGCTTGTCAACAACAAGTCGTTCGCTTCACTATCAACGCGTACGTTTCGATTTTAGCAAGGCACGTTGGACTGGATTGTTTACAGGCACGCATTTACCAAGTACAGTTACTACGATGCGTTTATTTAACTCTCTGGATGGACAATATAATGAATTTTGGTACTCGGCCGGCGATAAAAACAAGGGAAGTGTGAAATGGCGAACTCTTGTTTATCAAGCATGCAGATTAATGTATCATCACTTGTGGTCTAAATCGCACGAAAAATGGAATTTGATGTGGCAAACTGTTAGAATTGGCCTTTTTGCTGGTAGCTGTGTTTAATTTAGTCAAGAAAATGGAGGGAACGGAGGCGAAACCCACACGACAAATCGTCCTGAAGAAATTGCCAAAACTTGCTAGGTAGGCTTTTGTATTAATTTAGATTTCACCAAATTCGCATACCAAGACCCTATTAATCACATTGAGGTAACAGACCAGGTGACAGAAAATTATTTTCGAGCTGATTTCGTCTGTCTAAAGCCTTTTGAGGCCAATAGTGCGGCCCTCAAAATTGCCATTCTTGCATTTTTTTTGCAATTTGCCTTGTGTCTCCTGAACGCCCACGGCCAAAATATAACCTTCCCCAAAAAGATGTTACTATATTTAGAAACTACAGTATTCGTTTTAGTTCTGATGTTAATTTGGTTTCAAGAAAGTGAGTACTTTTGGAAAAATTGCAAAAATGGTTGTGCTTGATTTTCCCGCCTGTCAAAATGGCCGACAGGCATTATGATAAAGCGACATCGTTTTCCTTGTTCGTAAATCGCAAAATAATTTTACGATAATTTTTATAAACTAGAAGGATGGCTCTACTTTGTGCTGGGTTTTTGTTTGATTTGGTTCACATTTACCAGAGAACTAGACTCGTATATTTTTATATTTTGAGAGTGAAATTTTACCTTAAAACATGAACCTGAGGCTTGCGTGACCAAGTGCGGTTACCATGGCAACCATACATCTGCCAATCAAAATATGCTCGTGTTTGTTCATCCCCCAAGGTAACCTACCTCCACACAAAAAATGAAGGAGTGTTAAAAATTTTCATTTCCAAGTTTGCTTCACTTTCCCAGAGAAGTGCTCTTAATGTAAACAGGCATTAGTATGGAGACCGATCTGAAGTCGTAACCGGTCTGAGTTCATACTGGTCTCATGTAATCAGGGTGCAGAGAGTAAAGCGTCATACATGAGATCTTGTACAAGTGCCCTCCATTATTGCCGTTCCCACGACCATTGATAAGCTTCCCCGGCCAGGGACCCCAGGGGTTCTTGGTAGAGTGAGCTACCTGATTCTCCAAATCCTGATCCTAGTGTAGTTCAGACAACATTAAATCTTATTAAGGGGAACAGTTTCTAAAGAAACTGTGGTGCTGCGTCGGCGGGGAAGTGGAACAGAAAAATTTCGATTAATCAACGTAACAGACTGATAAGGTAAATTGGCCATCGTAGAGAATTTGAAAGCTGACGTTTCGAGCGTTAGCCCTTCGTCAGAGCGAATCAAGGATTTTGTTAGTTGCGCTTGGGTTATATGGAGAATGGTGGAGCTACCCTACTGATAGGAACATGGCATCGTAAAAAACAAGAATAAATTAGCTGAATGGAAAGCGTTAGTTGATACCGTGGGGATTAAATGTGCCGCTTTGGAGGTGCATTAACTAGGTGATCTGATTAACGTCGTGTCCAAGTAGCTTTTGTTTTTAATAGGCACAAAAAAATTAGTCGCGATAACGAGGTGCTCGTATAGCGAGTTCCACCGTACTACATTGTCATAAAACGCTTCGGGCATTCCTTAGGCCACTTAAGGCATCGTTAGCGCCGCCTTATTTGCATAAAATCTACTAATAAATCATGACTTTGCGGACATTTGACAAAAGCTCTCAAACTTGGTAGTCATTTAAAGCTTTGTGGCCTCAGGTTAAGGTTTTAGTATCGAACGTTTGTGTCACGGTAAAAAATCTTTACAGTAAAATGGGGTACGAAAATAAAATAGAATTAAGTCTTTTTGAAGCGTGCCCATATTAACGATAAAAAACACCGGCGCTCAGCACGTCAAATATTCACACAATTACAAACAAAATATACATTTTCTGAAACCTTAAAGGAGCTACGTCACGGATGACGCATATGAAAAAAACTGGCCAACATTTTCAAGTTTATCATTCGTAATCCGTCTTAATCTCCTTCAGTCGTAACCATCCTTGTTTGCTTTTGATTTATTATTACTTCTTTGGTGTTTTTCTACCTTAGGAAACTATTATTTTGAGGTCTCCTTCAATGTGAAAGTAATTTCTTGTCAGTTCGGAAAAATACATGAAAATACCGTGACATAGCTCCTTTAATAAACAAAGAACTCATATTTTGCGCCACTTTTGCTTAAATCTCCTTGGAGATAAAGCTACACCTTATTGAGAGAAGGCAACGTCTTGAGAGAAGACGTTTTACGCGCGAAGTTTATTTGCAGACGCTTTAACCTCGACATTTATAAAAGGCCATATCTTAAACACTTAAGAGGAAACAAAAATTCTTATTCATCGTAGTTAAATCCAGCATATCTGCAAGCCCCCTGCCAATTTACACGGAAATCGGTCGCATACTTAGCGAGAATAAAGTGTCCAAACTTCGCTTGTATGCTCAAAATTGAATTCGAGAAAAAGCGATTTTTAGATGTCTGAGGATTAAGAAATTGTTTACACAATGGCGTTTTCGACTCACGACTTTGATCCAATCACATGCAATCATCCAGTGTCGGCAGAATAGCCCTCGACGTGGAACCGTCGACCCTCGACGAAACGATAGACTCGAATGTATTTCTCTGAATGTGCGTGTCAAGTACAACAAGCAGACACGTGCTGCAGAAAACTCACTAATCATGTATCTACTTCTGCGCCTAATCTTTGAATTTTTTTTCGTATCACTGACCTCGATGGAGAAAGCGTCAACTTGTGGACTGATCTGTTGCAGCAGAGACAAAGGTGGAAGAAAACGAAGTAAGTATTTCGTTGCGCGTAAGTTTATTTGTTAAAGTTCAAGCTGTAGAAATGCCTTCAAGTCGTTTCTTTATTTGAGGCTACAAATGGCAATAGACATTTTCGGGATGAATAAAATAAACAACTAGAGAATTTTTGCTCTATTTAATCTAGTCGTACGCAAAGTTACTACATTGATCCACTTCTACCACAATAAACGGACAGCTGTCATTACAAACATGCGGCCGCTTCGTTCATCCGTTTTGAGCAAAACGCATGACCGCTATCTGAAGCTCTGCCACCGATTCCATGTTCTTTTTGTGGCTGTTCTTGGGTACTTTTTCTTGAACTAGCCACTTCTGTTACCATTTATTGGGGACAAATTGATCGTAGAAGGAATCTTTGTTGCATACTCCGGCCCGATTGAAACTTGATCAATGATTTACATTATATTTCATTTTCTTTTTTCCTGACCGATTCCCGAGAGATTTTGTTTTGATATAACAAATTTAACGTTGAATAACAAAGCAATTAAAAAAGCAACTTGAAAGAGGCTAAATTGGTGGAGAGTTACTGCAATTTCGCAAGTTTGCAAAAAAGTACATCGCGTGCAACATTTGATATGTTGCAATTGTTAATAAGCTGACGAAAAATGTTTGACTTCACCTCTCATCAATCTTACACTTTCTTATCCTTTCTGCGTTTTAAATCTCTTGAACTAAATAAGGTTTTAATCTAAAACTTGTACCATTCGATAGCTCTTTTTTCCTCAAGGACATATAATGTATGTCAGGATCGAGAATAATTCAATTTTTTCTCTTCCGTGTATCCTTAAGACGGAAATAGGTCACATGACTTGAATGTAAATGACAGATACCACCATACAAAGCTAATTCATTATAAGGTCTTATGATATAAAAGAATGACACCCAAAAATATTTAATTCTATCTCATAATAATGTACCTCATTTTACTCTGAAGTTCATGGAATGAAAAGAGGTTTGCTTGTATGCGGGAGAACTGACGGGTAAGTGTGCAAACTAGCATTATTACAATACCTGTTGAAAGCAAAAACTAGAAAGCCGTTAATTCTCGCTCGGAGAGCGAACCTTTGCCCCAAGTAGTAAGTGAGTACATATTCAAAAAGAAACATTCGTAATTTAAGATACTTTGAATGACCTTCAGTCATATAACTGGAGCTTTGGCTACCTGTGGTCACTGGTGACATTATAGGGTTGATAACGACGTGTTCAAATAAGAAAATGAATGAGTGTTCCACTGAATTATTTTGGCATAAAAGAACATTGGCATTTGAGAACAGGAGGAAAACGCCAGTGGAGACTGCTTTCTGCGTCTCTCTCTTCTAAATTTTCCGTCGTGTCTTATGTAAATATAATACATGGTTTTGCCTTCTTTATATGTTAGATAATTTTTGCATTTGACGTGTTATAAAGCTTGACTTGTGCAAGATTGACAAGAGTAATAAAAAGTTGTTGGAACTAAGAAGCAGGTCTACGAAAGAACAAAAGAAGCTGCACGATACAGTCAGAAAGAAAGCGAAGGATCAGGATGAAACTCAAACGGTAAGAGTGACACAACTCAATAAGCTCAAAAATAGACAAAATTGCTTCACTAACTGGTGAGAATTACAAGGAATTTGATTGGATGATCATGTAATGGATATATTTCTGTCGCTCATTCGACTCAAAGTTTACTGATTTTACTGGTTACCTGAAAGTTGAGCTATCGGTAGTAGATGGAATAATTTTGTTGTCACAAAAACTGCGAACAGTTGCACGGAAACTCAAAGCTAAATGTACGTACTAACATATGCATTTTTTTCGTCCGTCAAATCCGTATGCTTTTTCTTTTGCCACCAACGTTAAAGCAGAGACCCACTACCTGATTTTATGTTTCATTGAGCATCAACTTTGTAGAGGAAAAGAAAAACTATACGGAAGTAGCCTAGATAATAGCCGATTTCAATAATTCGTTGAAAAACGCATAACGAGGAAAAACGTTTTGCCATTGCAATTCAATAAACCGAAGATAAAGAGAAAGAACAACCAGTATAAATACGTGATAGCTAGTTACCTTTATGTCTGACAGAGAAATTTCATCTTTCTACACAAAACTGACTCGGACGTAAAGGACAGCACTACAAAGATAGAAACCTCTGAAAATCTTGGAAATATCATCAGATATTACAAAAACGTCATAGACCACCTTCGAGAAGAGGGAGACAGGTGGATTGAAGGAAAGGCGTACGGTAATCTTGGCAACGCTTATCACAGTCTCGGAGATTTCAAGAAAGCCATAGACTACCATGAACGTCACCTAAAAATTGCAAAAGAAGTGGGAGACAGGTCAGGAGAAGGAAAGGCGTATGGTAATCTTGGCAACGCTTATCACAGTCTCGGAGATTTCAAGAAAGCCATAGACTACCATGAACGTGACCTAAAAATTGCAAAAGAAGTGGGAGACAGGTCAGGAGAGGGCAAGGCGTATGCAAATCTTGGCAACTCTTATGACAGTCTTGGAGATTTCAAGAAAGCCATAGACTACCATGAGCGTCACCTAAAAATTGCAAACGAAGTAGGAGACAGGTCAGGAGAGGGCAAGGCGTATGCAAATCTTGGTAACGCTTATCACAGTCTCGGAGATTTCAAGAAAGCCATAGACTACCATGAACGTCACCTAAATATTGCAAAAGAAGTGGGAGACAGGTCAGGAGAATATATGACGTATGGCAATCTCGGCAATGCTTATCACAGTCTCGGAGATTTCAAGAAAGCCATAGACTACCATAAAAGTTGCTTAAAAATTGCAAACGAAGTGGGAGACAGGTCAGGAGAGGGAAAGGCGTATGCTAATCTTGGCAACTCTTATAACAGTCTCGGAGATTTCAAGAAAGCCATAGACTACCATGAACGTTGCCTAAAAATTGCAAAAGAAGTGGGAGACAGGTCAGGAGAGGGCAAGGCGTATGCAAATCTTGGCATCGCTTATCACAGTCTCGGAGATTTCAAGAAAGCCGTAGACTACCATGAACGTCACCTAAAAATTGCAAAAGAAGTGGGAGACAGGTCAGGAGAGGGAATGGCGTATGCAAATCTTGGCATCGCTTATCACAGTCTCGGAGATTTCAAGAAAGCCATAGACTACCATAAAAGTTGCTTAAAAATTGCAAACGAAGTGGGAGACAGGTCAGGAGAGGGAAAGGCGTATGCAAATCTTGGCATCGCTTATCACAGTCTCGGAGATTTCAAGAAAGCCGTAGACTACCATGAACGTGACCTAAAAATTGCAAAAGAAGTGGGAGACAGGTCAGGAGAGGGAAAGGCGTATGGTAATCTTGGCAATGCTTATCACAGTCTCGGAGATTTCAAGAAAGCCATAGACTACCATAAAAGTTGCTTAAAAATTGCAAACGAAGTGGGAGACAGATCAGGAGAGGGAAAGGCGTATGCTAATCTTGGCGACGCTTATCGCAGTCTCGGAGATTTCAAGAAAGCCACAGACTACCATGAACGACACCTAAAAATTGCTAAAGAAGTGGGAGACAGGTCAGGAGAGGGAAAGGCGTATGGTAATCTTGGCGACGCTTATCGCAGTCTCGGAGAGTTCAAGAAAGCCATAGACTACCATGAACGTCACCTAAAAATTGCAAAAGAAGTGGGAGACAGGTCAGGAGAGGGAAAGGCGTATGCAAATCTTGGCATCGCTTATCACAGTCTCGGAGATTTCAAGAAAGCCATAGACTACCATGAACGTGACCTACAAATTGCAAAAGGAGTTGGGGACGACGTTGGCATTGCTAGTGCGTTTCATAACCTTGGTATTGGCTTTCAATATCTGGGCTCTTTTCACGAGGCTGTCCACTGTTATCATCACTGTGTAGCAAAGCTTAATGACGTTAGGCGTCGTCTTGAGTTTAATGATAAGTTTAAGATAAGCTTGCGCAATATGCACCAGGTGGCATACGTTAGTTTATGGCGTTTGTTAGTAAAACAAGGCAAGGTTTTAGAGGGGTTGTTTTCTGCTGAACAAGCACGTGCACAGGCTCTGAAGGATCTTATGGAGTTGAAGTATTCCCCTGTAAAAGACCAAGCGGGGTCAGGAACAGAGATCGCTACTATACATGCCATATTAAGTTTCCTTCCGTCAAATACAGTTTTCGTAGCGATAGGAGAGCAAGAAGTAATTTTCTGGGCTTGCCAGAAAGGAAATAATATTCAGTTAAGAAGAAAACAGATCAGCAATGATTATAATGCCTACACTTTTCTTCAGTCCTTAATGGAGGCTACCTGCCAGGAAATTGGTACAAGAAGTGGTATCAAATGCGAAGATCGTTCCCTGGTTATGGCAAGAGACGAAGAACTTGCATATGAGAGATCTCCTTCAGATGAGGGACAAAACCAGTCCTTAATATTTAACAAAGGTGCTTTAAGTACATGGTTTGATACTATCATAGAACCTCTCCAAGACGTGTTGCTTGACAGCGAACTTGTATTTGTCCCCGAGGGTCCAGTGTGTCTAGCTCCCTTTGCTGCATTCATGGACTCGAATTCACAGTACCTTTGTGAGTCTTTTAGAATCCGAGTGATTCCCTCCCTGACCAGTTTAAAGTTGATCGCGGAATGTCCAGCCGATTATCACAGCAACACTGGCGCGCTTCTTGTGGGTGATCCGTGGATACAAGATGTTACTTATCAAGGGGTAAAGTTACAGCAACTGCCATTCGCCAGAAAAGAAGTACAGATGATTGGACGAATACTTCATACTGTGCCCCTCATTGGAACAGCGGCAACAAAGGATGAAGTGTTGAAACAAGTCTCATCAGTTGGCTTGGTACACATTGCAGCACATGGGCGGATGGAAACAGGAGAAATTGCCTTGGCACCAAACCCAGCACCTGCATCTGAGGTACCTGGTGAGGAAGACTTCATCTTAACAATGACAGATGTGTTAAATGTTCAGATAAGAGCAAGACTGGTTGTGTTGAGCTGTTGTCATAGTGCTCGTGGGGAGATTAAGGCTGAGGGTGTGGTTGGCATAGCACGGGCATTTTTGGGTGCTGGTGCTCGGTCTGTTTTGGTGTCACTGTGGGCGATTGATGATGAAGCCACATTGGAGTTCATGAAAGTTTTCTACCTTCACCTAGTGAAAGGAAAAAGTGCGAGTGAATCTCTGAACCAAGCCATGAAATGCATGAGAGTATCTGACCAGTTTAGTGCAGTGAAGTATTGGGCTCCGTTTGTACTTATTGGTGATGACGTCACACTGGAGTTTGGTGAACACGAATAATAGGATCGCACCGTAAGTAGAGCCATGTCAGGAGTTATTGAAGTCCATGGCCCGGATATTCAAAGCAGTATTAGGCTAATCCAGGTTTAGTATCAACTGATTCTGGAATGCTATTAAAAAGAGAAAGATAAAACAAATCTTGACAAACTCTTACCCCTGGATTAGCGCCAATCAACTTTTGAACATCCCGGCCCAGAAAGTTCGCTCCTCAGACGAGCGTTTTTTCTCCTATTAATCAGCGACATCAATGTTTAGAGTACTAAAACATAGTAAGGATAAGAACGCGTTGTGAAATAAGTTGCATAGAACTTTTAATTGTATGAATATAACTCACCGTGCGAATGGCGAAATTATTGCGAAGCAAGTTCGTACCATGCTGCTTGTGTAGCAATATGTCTTCCGGCGTTGTCTAGCACGTCAAGCCTTTGCATTTAGTATTTTGGAATGACAAGCATTGCCTTGTATTTTAGGTATTTTGTGTTTTGAATGAAATAAAATACTTGACTTGAATTTGACAACATATTGATGACAACTGATGGCGTCAAAACTTGCCATTAGCAGGCTGAAGGCCTGATGTTTGTTTTGTGAAATTAAAAACGTCAAAAAAATTTCACTGTAACATCATCTTGCAATGTGGAGAGCTTGAGGACACTGGCAAATTTTCTCTCTATTTGATAACTGAAAGAAGTTTTCAAGTACTGTTGAAACTTGCCTTTTATGTTGTTCTTTTAGCTACAAAACAAGGAACTGTGATTTAGTGAAGACGCATGAATATCACACAAACTCCCCACAAGATGGATATTTCTTCTTGCTAGACAGGGGAATCTTTTGGAATCTTAACCTTCCATGATCTTTGAGACCATGATGGGTTTGGACCAGTTATCAGTGAAAAGAAGTCTGCCCAACAGATTTGTTCAATTTAATGTAGCGCTCCTAATTATGACGACGGATTTATGATTTATCAGTCCTACATCATTTTATTTCCGTATTTCTAACACTCAAATGCGTGCTGGTTTAAGGGACTTGGCTCTTCTCACTTTCGATTTGTATTTGCGGTTTACACGTGGACATACAGTTAGCTAGCTCGAAAAAAACGATTTGAAGACATGACTTTGAATTTCGCAGGTTTGCAGGCATTAGTAATATATGTATTGGTCATGCACGTTGTGATAATTTGTACAAACTTGTAACCCAAATGTTTTGCTGGAAACGTTATTTGTTAACGTCCCTTCGTTTAGGCGATAACAAAAGCAAAACATCAAAAATTAGTGAAAGTTAAATTTAAGCTATTGTATTTTTCGCTTTTGACTTAGCAAGGGAAGGCCCCTTTTATAGTGCGCCTTCGAATTTAAGCTGGTAATAAGACGTATTTTTCGCATAAGGGAATTACTGTTATTTTTAGTAAGATATTGATACCGCAATTCGATTTATTCAACATTTTTGCATAGAACTGTAAAGGACAGTTGTTGATAGAACACACAGTGACTTTTAGCAAAGCGTTGAATTTAAAACTTTCATGATTATCGAAACAAGTTATGGAAAAATGTAACTTTGGTTCCTTTTTGGAAGTTTGTGCAGTGTTTCGTTGAATTTACTAATTGTGTAGACCTATATTAAACAATTTGGAAGTGCCTGTAAAAAGTTCAGTTGATGATATAAAAAGTAAGTAGTCATGTTTTAGAATGAATAAATAGTGACAAAACTTACCGATGATTAAAATGGTTACAATTGTTCAGTGCTGTTACTGCAGTCTAAGTTAGTTAAGACGATGGTATAATAGCCCTTTTCACAGTTAACTTTTCTCATATGCATTACAATGTGTTTGAACGTGGATGTGAGGCAATTTCGGGTAATTTTGCAGTTTCTGCCCGAAATTGCCTCACATCCACGTTTAAATGCATTGTAATGCAAATGAGGAAAGTTAACTGTGAAAAGGGCTATTGTTTTATGCTCCAAAGAACAAGGTACTTTAGCCCTAAATTCATTGCTGGATAAACATTGTTTACTGTAGGTTGTTTAGTGATCTTTCAGTTTCAATAAAGGCGGAGTTATTTACTGTAATTTAGCGTGCAGATAATTCTTTTCGTACTTTCAAGTTGCTAGACAATTCCAGTTATAATACTTAATTGTATTTTAGGAAAAGCAGCAAGTTGTGAGAGACGTATGAATTATACACTAGACGAAAAATTGGGTTTACTAAATTTTGCTAGGAGCTTATTTCACAGATGCTTATGTCACATTCAATGTCTAATGTTGAGTAAAATGTTAAATGCCGCATTTGCACCATTGTTTGCACTCAGAATGTCAATGTCGGGCAAAAGCGGGCATTACCCACTCTCCCCACTTTTACACCATGTTCAAATATTTAAAATTTGTATGAAATTACTTTTCTGCTCCAGACAAATTCGAGTAAGTCCAGTTTGAATTAGCGTCCAGTGATATGACACCGACTATTTGATGAAACCTCATAACGGAGCTCCTTTGTAGCTGAAGGACACTAAAGGCCGATTTAGACGGTACGATTTTTCCTTATGACTGTAGTATGCGACTTGCTCACGTCATCTCTACAACACCAATCGTGTCGTCTAAATCAGACGTACAACATCTTCACGACAGTCGCACACAACACGAAAAATGTCGTAGGATTTTGAAACATGTTTTAAAACCCTGCGACAGTCGTAGCCACAGTCAAAATGTTAGAATGACGAGTTTTATACGATCTTTGCTTGACCGGAGCAGCGTGCGCTACAAACGTCGCATACGACAGTCGTAAGCAAAAGTCGTACCGTCTAAATCGGCCCTAAGAGCGCAATAATCATGAAATGTATCAAGAAAATGCGAGTCGATTTTGGCGGTACATAGGTGTCTACGTACGTACCCACCCCTCCCAAGGCAAAGGGTATAGGCCCTTATCGATTGTGCTAGTAAACGTAGCATATTATGCTACTAGCAGTGCCCGATTTTTTTTCAAATTATGCTCCAGAATTATGCTCGTTTTTGAAAATTATGCTACTTTTTCTTTAAGTATGCTTTTCAACAAAAACTCAAAACAAGTCCAAAATGGTATATTATTGTTAATAAAGCATGGCATCTTCTTTATCTTGAGTTACACACTTGTTCTGATAAAACACAACTAACTACTGAACTTCATTCCAGGCTAGAAGCGGTGACTTAAGAGGCTCTGACTGTAAACATCGCCAATCGGTGGACAGGCTCAAAAAATCGAAACTCCTGATAACTTGGCAGAAAAACAGTTTTGGGGAGCTATCTTCAAAAAGATTACTTAAGAGGGGATGTCCAGTGACATCGAGCGAGTGGCGGCACATGATGAAAAATAAAATTCCCTCATAAATTTTCCACGGATACCCTATGGTAATCTAAGAAACGTGGTGGAATTTTTTTCTTCAAAAAATTTTTTAAGCCCGAAAAAAAAATTTAACACGTTTACGCCACACGTGTCTTGTAAACACGCGAAGTAAACGTGTATCATACCTTCTCGTAAACTTCGCTCTGTTTGATTTGCACCCCAGAAAGCCCCCATTTTAAACGTGGAAGTTTGCTTCTGAAGTGTGTATGAAGTAATTGAGTCCTGTTTTAGATCTGTGAATTAATTTTCAAGGTCATGGCGAGCTGCTGAAAATCACTAAAATTCGCTTGCTTCGAATTCTCAATTTGGCACAGTTTTTCAAGAGAAAGTTTTCCTCCCCGGTAAAACACCAAATCACTTGAAATTCAGAATTCTTGAAAGACGAAATACCATTCTAAAATCAGGTTTGAAAATTAGTTTCGGGCTTTTTATCAGCGCCGAGTACAAACACTCTCAAAATCCCAATAATCACAACATTAACCTGTCAACCAGTACAAACAATAGGCTCGTGCCTCTGACCGAATAGCCAAAAACTTGGAATTTTTTCCTTGTTTCCTTTGGTATTTGGATGAAATGTACAGGATAAAGGTCATATCTAGCTCACCTTGAATAAGATTTTGTTTAAATGCCAGGTTTTGTCGAGTTTTAGGTGTACTGTCTAAGGGCCATCTTGACGCGTGGAATCGCCCGTTATCTCCTGTTATCTCTAGATTGATTTTCATCTAATGAACAACGATTCCGCCATCACATTCGCATCCCTTAACGAATGGCAAATGAATTTTCAAAATCTCCTAGTGTTAATTCCCTGAAGAAACTAAATAACCTTGCAGTGATCTCCACGTTCATCTCAGAAACTGCACCGTTATTATGGTCTGATTTAACTAAATTTGTCTGTCACGCAACGGGGTTTGGTCAAGTCACAGGATAGGTTTTGGTGATGGCATTGCAAAAATGGGAAAAAAATCGAAAGATTAGGACGTCTGAAATAACTTAAGCTATGAAAGAAATTGTACAAGATAGAAGGCGATGTAAATAGTGATGGCGTTTGTTGCCGCAACTCGACCGGAATGACCGTTTCCCGTTTTCATCCCAGATGTCAGACTCCCGGGGGGGGGGGGAGGGACTCCCATATGAAAGTGACGGGGATGCTCGTCGGAAAATTAGAATTAAACCTCTAAAGGAGACCAATCTGGGCGTGGCTCAGGCGTTATTTGACCCCTAAACGAGACCATGTTAAAACAGACAACCCAAATAAGAGCTTCAGTGATTTTGAATGCGCTAAAGATTGACGATAAAGATTGACGTCGTTTGTTTTTTTCATATAGATATTTCTTTACGCACACCCTAAGCGATACCTGAATGGGTAAAAATATTGGCTTTCCTTCCTAAAAACCCTAAGCGAGACCAAAATCTGCAATTTACAACCCTAAGCGAGACGACGAGCATCCCCGTCACCTTCATATGGGAGTCCCCCCCCCCCCGGGGTCAGACTACCTCAACGTAAAAACAAACCGCAAAGATAGCTGAATTTTATTCCATGATTTAAACTAAAGCATATCGAAGGTTAACAAAAAAGGCATCCATTTGTTTTTTACAAGTTCCCTAAAAAAAATTTAAGTTTACTTTTCTCTATGATCGTCAGTTTTTAATGCGTAGCACTTGGCTACAACTGCGTTTGTTTACTCACATTCCGTCCTCCTGTTTGGTGTCATGTTACACCGCCGAAGTTATGCGCGAAATATCTTTCGACTAGTAAAATAGAGTGATACTACATATTCACCACACAATTCTGACCTGTGCAAAACAAGTTGTAGATTACATAGATGTACATTTTGTAACGCTCTGGCGAGAGGAAAAAATTGTCACGTGTTCACTAGAAGCAGAAAGTATTAGCTTCCGATCATAGTCTAAAATAGCAAACATCGATATATTTTTTATATATCTTACTGCAGAGTTCGACTTTTCAAGACGCGAATATTCCCTAATGTAAATGCATTTTAGGATATTTTTCCAACAGTCTAATTAATTTCACGGTGAAGGATTTCAATATTATTTGCAAGCCACCAGTGTTGCGTCGAAGACGGCGCCTCGAGAAGCTGCCATTTGCGGAAATAATTTTCTTGTTGGAAATCAGGCGTGTGAGAATTTCAGGTGCGACAAATGTCTTAAGTGCGGATCGGCTTTGAGTAAATGTTCAAAAACTGATAATTTTCGTTAAAAAAAAAGAAAAAAAGGAAAACGCCAGATTTAACACGCAGTAGTTGTAGAGCGCTTCCTCTATATCGCGCCATTGTAAAAGGATAGGTTCTTTGGAGTTCTCGCAGTCAGGACCCCTGTCACCAAGTACAATAGCCAATCAAATCATCATCTCCCTTGGCTGCGAATAGAGGTCACTTATTCTTTTCAGAAACTAGTTGCAGGCGTTTGCACCTCTTACAAGCGATATGAACAAGCAGTTGCTGTTCCAGTTGCAAAAAAAGACTTTTCGGGTCACACTGACAGTGTTGGAATCAGCGATATCCACTCAGAAGCTGAGCTTCGTTGATTTTCTTTTAGCACGCGCAATAATATTTTTAATTCGTATTCTTAACATGGACCATTTGCCCAGCCCATCACTCTTAACTGGGAATAGCGCAGAGGGAACTAATCGACGTTGGTCATGTTGAGTTCTACCAGGGCTGCCTAAGTATGCCTCGATCGGGAAAGTGAGAAGAGCAGAACGTGGAATTGGCAAGTCGGAGTCCAAAGCTATTTTACAACACATCGGTGTTTTCCTTCCAGTGGGCTCTGGTAAGTACACTTTTTTCTCATACCCACTTTCGTGTATTCCTCGGTGTGATGGCAGACGTCATTAAGAAGATTAACCCTACCATACCAGCCCTGAAGACAGTCAGCTTCCGGCGAGACAGCGCTGGCTGCTACCACTACAGGGCCTGCAGGGCCGCCATAGTTTGCGCAGGAGTACTAGGAGCAGAGATGGGCGTGGTGTTCAAACTCCTGGCTCCCTTCCCTCCCGGAAGGGAGCCTGCGATCGCAAGGCCGGCGGAGACTAAGTCGGATACATTTATCCTCATAAACTCCGGACACGATATCAAGATCCCGGTGGAGAACCATCCTTAAGCGTCATCCGGTGCGCGTCCATTGCAAGCCCTTTAGTTGCCACTTGGAAGATCGATGGTGAGAGCATGCTCTCGTATATACAGTTTTCAAAGAAGGAATCCGTCCGTGTATGAAGACAACAACCATTTTATTTTTTGCCAAATTAAACAGAAAAAAAAAATTACACTATAAACTAAATTAACTAAAATAGGCAAAAAACTACCCAGAATAGAAGTAAACTAACGAGCTGAGTAGTTAAAGAGCATATGGCGTGGGACCTATAAGACCAATATCTGCGCTGAAATCTAAGGCCCTGTCATCTGATGGTCTACCGTCCATAGCAGTGCTCTAAGCGAAACCGAGCTCGTTCTCCTCAACCGTGAGAAGTAGGAGAAATATCGCACAACCAACCGTCACCTAACCTGCGATCAGGCTCTATTTTCGTTTCGCTCGGTGAAACATTCCGGCGGGAAGGGCGAAACGAAAAATAGAGCCTGATACAATTCTTCTACGGAACGTCTGCCGCCCACTTTTTTGATTGATTGACATTCAACAAAACGGCCAATCAAAATTTGTTTTGCTTGCACGCTCCTCGGTATGCAAATTTCCCATATGTGTATGTAATGGCATTCGCAAAAAGTCCTCAAATGTCGGCAAAAATAAGAAAATCACAGGCTACGATAAATCTTGGCACTAGCGTTCAAATTTACAACTTGAAGGTACGCGCTTCGGTATTGTACATAGTTGCTCTGTCTGAGCTGAAACTGAATGAAAATTCAGAACACGACGAGGTTGTCATGTACCAAAATATGCTGCCTGTTTGAATCCTTTCTCATTTCAGGTGGTATCCGGAAATATTCTCTACGCATTTGTCACCGATTTTCTGCGTGAAATACCTTGGGGAATTAAGAGAAATACCTTCAGTTTCACTCTTTAGAAAAAAGATATAAATAAAACCGTTTATAAACAAACGAGTGTTTTGTAATTTAATTTAGTTCCAGAAGCGATAAATATTTGAGATTACCAGCGAATTTCATCTCTAAACAGCAGCGAATTTTAAAACGAAGAACATTTATTATAAGCCTAGTCAGATCCTTTGATATCAATGTCAGAGATCATAAAAACGACATTATTAACACTGAATGAATAAACTGAAAGTCTTTATTACGTAGGTAAAAATAAATACAGCATCTCGCTGAGTGCGGCTCTCACTAAACATCAGCTTATCGTTAAGTTTACGGAATTATCGGTTGACTTGTTGATCACTCTTGGCGAAAGATACTTGCTGTTCGTTTTGTTTCGTAAAACGCGGAAACAACCACTACTCTGCTTATATTTTCAATACTAGCTGAAAACCTTCAAATGAAAATTTGGAGACACGATGCGATAAAACGGGATACATACTTCACTGTTGCTGTACTTCTCTGCTCCGAGTGAGAGACAGCTTGCGTCAAACCGGACGCCATTCTCAGGACAGAAAGAAATGATGACAATGCTCCTAGAACGACGAGAATATCTTTGAGCGACACGTTTACCTCGGCAGACTCGTTCCTTTGGCCATGGCGGTCGGATTGAAAATTGTGAGCAAGTCTCGTAGACAATTTACTTCCGTTGACAGCTCTATTGTTAAAGGGCCAATCAGATTGCGAGTTCCCGCGGCCAATGGCCGCCGACACGAACTCTTGTGAGAGATTGTATCAGGCCCTATTTTAGCGAGCGACCCACGTAAGAGAATATGAGAGCGATGCTAAAATTCGGCCTGATCGCAGGTTAACCGTCACCTGACAAACAAGGGGGTTAGTTTTTAGAGAAACTGTGGTGCTGCGTCGGTGGGGAAGCAAGACACAAACCTTTGGATTTATCAACTAAGTTAATAAGGTAAATAGAGCCACCGTGAAGAGATTGAAAGCTGACGTTTCCAGCGTTAGCCATTCATAACAAGGATGGTTCTCCACCTTCGTCACCTGCACTGCTCAGAAGATCAGACGGAAAGCGACAAAGAGTCCTGAACATTAGGACTCCCTGTCATGATGAGTTTCAACATGAGTTCAGTTTCAAACTCAACTTAATTTTGAGTTTCATGTATAAAAGTGTAATCCGCTAGGTTTGCCATAAAATGGTTTCACAAGCTTATAAAGAACGAAAAGGACGGTTCTGGCACCCCTGGCCACACCCCTGGTTAGGGCTTGGGTAAGCTCAACATACATTTTTACATTCTTACTCCTGTCTTGGCTAATTTTTGAAGACCAATACATAGAGACCTCATAATAATTTCTTTTTCAAAGTCCTAGTAACAGGCAAGGTTTTGGCAAGGCTTCACTGCCTCTAATGATACTGATAAATACATAAATACCGTAAACTGCCACTTATAAGCCCAACCGCTTACAAAGTTAGTACGCAAAACCCCTTACAAAGTTGTATCAGCCCAGGGTTTATAAGCGGCAGTTGACGGTTATCGGTCCTTGGGTCCACAGGTTTTCAAAGTTCTCATTGCTTTGTTGTTGTTTGATTGTTTTTTGCTTGCTTGTTATTTTTTGTTTATTTCTTTAATTTTTTTTTTTTTGGTTTCCTGTGCATTTCCCCCTCCAAGGTCAAACCCGACTTCAGGTAAATCAAGTGCGTGACATTTTGTTGCGTGACTCAAACTAAACTGGCTTGTAAGCTTTCGGCAAGAAATTATCGTTTCGAAATGTGCAACGAAATTCGTTGCACATTTCGAAACGATAATTTGTATTATACATCTGTATTATACAGATCAAGAAAAGACGTCTTATAGGAGAAAACTGTTTTGAAGTTCAAATAAGGCAAAATCACCTTATTCCTGAAGGTTCTTGATTTTAACAAAAGGAGGAGCGATGGAAATAAGTCATTTGGGTTGATTGCCAATACGCGATGCTTCAGTGATGTTGTTGACCCCGGACGCCAAGATGGTTATTATGAAAGACTACGCACAGAACCTGATATTTAGACAATACCATATTCAGGTGAGCTAGACATTACCTTTCCGCTGTGGATTACAACCGAATACCAACCAAACTAGAAGAAATATCTACATTTTCGGTTATTCGGTCGGAGGTATATATGTGCCAATTGTTGACGTGTTAACGTTGTAATTATCGGGAGTTTGAGAGCGTTTGTACTCGGCGCTGATAAAAGCCCGAAACTAATTTTTAAACCTGGTTTAAGAACGGCATTTCCTCTTTCAAGAATTCTGAATTTCAAGTGATTCGGTGTTTTACCGGGGAGGGGAACTTTCTCTTGAAAAACTGTGCCAAATTGAGAATTCAAAGCAAGCGAATTTTAGTGGTTTTCAGCAGCCTGCCATGACCTTGAAAATTAATCGACAAAAGAATAATTTGACTCAAATTACTTGTAAACTCTTCAACAGCAAATTTCTAAGCTCAAAACGGGATTTTTCCATGACGCGAGTTAAACAGAGCGAAGTTTACGAGAAGGAATGATTCGCGTTTATTCGGAGTGTTTGTAGAGACACCTAGTGCGGTAACGGTTTTTTAATTTTTTGGAGGTTTAAAAATAGTTTCTCAACAAAAAATGCCACCATGTTTCTAGAGCTACCATAAGGTATCTCTGGGCGAAAAACGGAGAATTTTGATTTCTCATCATGTGCCAAATATTTGCGATTTCGCTCGGTCTTAGTGGACATTGCCTCTTAAACTTTCTGAAACTCTATTGTTTTCGAGAAATTCGGAAAAAACGGTTTTGCTTAATTACACTCAAATTAAGAAAACTGTGAACACTGAAAATATTCCTGGAATGTGTGTTTTGACCAATCACATGCGAGACCTTGTAACCGCAGAAAACGAATGGGTTCTCAGTCCGTTGTTCCGAAAACGCGGGGTCGGGGTGCGGGGTGCGGACTGCGGGGTCATAAAAAAAACGACAAATGATAATAACGATAATAAACCAATAAATAAATAAATAAACAAACAAACAAACAAACAAACAAATAAATAAATAAATAAATAAATAAATAAATAAATAGGCAGCGTCTAGATACCCGGCAGCCGAGTACGGATCATGACTAAATACCCTGCAGTCCGAAATTTTCGAAGGATTTCGACGGAAAGGCTTTTTCTAACGTTTTGAAAGTATTCTATATTTGTTTAGAATTGCCAAGCGATTCAGAAAGGTATTTTGGTTTTGTAGTTGACGAGTTTTCCGCGCTCGTGCATACTACAAAATGAGATGTTTGCGACCATTAGAATTTTTTTGTGGCTACACCTGCCAGTCAGAAGGCACAGAAGTTGGACGGAATTTCTCATCCAAACGTCCTGGGAGCATTTGAAGTTTGTTAAGAATTATCAAGTGATTCAAAAGACCAATTTAGTTTTGTAGCTGACGAATTTTGTGAGCTTGTGCATACCAATGAAATCGCTATGTTCTCGACACTTTTTGTGACTAGATCCGCCAGGCCTGCTAGGCCTGCCAGACCCGCCAGTCAAAAACACGCAGAATTTAAACATAATTTTAACGTCGTGGGAGTATTGGAAGTTTGTTTAGAACCTGGTTTAGAATTACCAAGCGATTTAACAGACCAATTTTGTTTTGTAGCTGGGGAATTTTCCGAGCTTGAGCATACTAGAAAATCGCTAGCTTGCTTGATCCCTGTCTGACCCGAGCCGTTCCGCAGCCAAAGGGAAAAACTGTCACGGATGCTGTCAGAGTTGTTATCACTGTAACTTTATTTCAGTAATTTGAAAAATGACTGTGAAGCCTCTGAGCTGTGAACTGCGGAGCATTTACCATTTCAATTTAACTGCGCCCGGCTGCCGGGCATGTAGACACGCCTGGCACTCTGGTTTCCGACAACAACTACAACAATTAGCTTTGTTTGCGTGACTATAAGTTCTTACAGTATTGCAATTGCATACAACTCAACAAAAAGAAATAGTGTAATAAGGAGATAACAATCAAGTTACAGTCTGAATTGAAAATAAATTATTGCGCAAATTTTAGCATGATAGAATGAATTTCATCAATTGAATCTTAACAAAATAATTATCAGAATTCATTAATTCTTTTGTAGCTTTCAAGGTAGATAATTGTCTTACATTTGGTAGCTTGTACTCTATTTTCCTGTATTAAAAGTCTGTCTCTAAAAATTCGGAGAATTGTCTAGGTTTTAGATAGAGTCCGTGACAATTGTCACCACACTATGGTTGCGTGACGGCTCGGGCCAGACAGGGATCAAGCAAGCTAGCGATTTTCTAGTATGCTCAAGCTCGGAAAATTCCCCAGCTACAAAACCAAATTGGTCTTTTAAATCGCTTGGTAATTCTAAACAAACTTCCAATGCTCCCACCACGTTTGAATGAAAAATCATGTCTAAATTCTGCGTGTTTTTGACTGGCGGGTTTGGCAGGCCTGGCGGATCTAGTCACAAAAAGTGTCGCGAACATAGCGATTTCATTAGTATGCACAAGCTCCAAAACCAAAATACTTTTCTGAATCGCTTGGCAATTCTAAACAAATATAGAATACTTTCAAAACGTTAGAAAAAGCCTTTCCGTCGAAATCCTTCGAAAATTTCGGACTGCCGGGTATTTAGTCATGATCCGTACTCGACTGCCGGGTATCTAGATGCTGCCTATTTATTTATTTATTTATTTGTTTGTTTGTTTATTTATTGGTTTATTATTTATTTATTTTTTAATTTTTCATATTTTTTTAATGACCCCGCACCCCGCATCCCGACCCCGCGTTTTCGGAACAACCGTTCTCAGTCACGGAATCGAGTTGTTTCGAAAGACGACAAGGCTATCTCCAAAATAGGGAACGGGAAATCGAGGAACGGGGAACGGGGAACGGGGAATCTCTAAAATAGGGAATATCTAAAACAGGGAATCTCTAAAATAGGGAATATCTAAAACAGGGAATCTCTAAAATAGGGAATCTCTAAAATGGGGAATCTCTAAAATAGGGAATCTCTAAAACGGGGAATCTCTAAAATAGGGAATCTCTAAAATAGGGAATCTCTAAAACAGGGAATCTCTAAAATAGGGAATCTCTAAAACGGGGAATCTCTAAAATAGGGAGTCTCTAAAATAGGGAATCTCTAAAATAGGGAATCTCTAAAACGGGGAATCTCTAAAACGGGGAATCTCTAAAACGGGGAAACTCTAAAACAGGGAATCTCTAAAACAGGGAATCTCTAAAATAGGGAATCT
>OZ034971.1:13928878-13965699 GCA_964030785.1 Siderastrea siderea
CTGAAATGGGGAATCTCTAAAATAGGGAATCTCTAAAACGGGGAATCTCTAAAACGGGGCATCTCTAAAATAGGGCATCTCTAAAATAGGGAATCTCTAAAACGGGGAATCTCTAAAACGGGGAATCTCTAAAATAGGGAATCTCTAAAATAGGGAATCTCTAAAATGGGGAATCTCTAAAACGGGGAATCTCTAAAATAGGGAATCTCTAAAATAGGGAATCTCTTAAATAGGGAATCTCTAAAACGGGGTATCTCTAAAACGGGGGATCTCTAAAATAGGGAATCTCTAAAATGGGGAATCTCTAAAACGGGGAATCTCTCAAATAGGGAATCTCTAAATCCACAAGCCCGAACTAAAATCTCATGTCTGTTTTTCTCTCTACCATAATTTGGAAAGGATAGATAACCCAAGGGACCCTATAAACGTGTTGCGTGACCAACTCGTCACACATCCCTTTAATAAGGCACCGTAATTGCAGATTGAAGAGAGGTATCTTTTTCGGTGTAATAAAATTGAGTGAACTGAAATAAATCACATCCTGCTGATTGTGATACAATTTATTTTTGTGTGTTGACTGCCGATACTACTTGCAACGCTTCTTTAAGTCTTATTCCACGCTCCAGTTTCTCATTACTGTCACCTGTATTTTGATTGAACTGGTTAGCATTTGTATTACAATAAGAAGATACTGCACAGCTAAGTCGCGGAAACGCACACAGGAACGTTGTTGGCCAGATTCCATCCCCACTTTCCTGTTTACCTTTCCAATAAAGAGTTTATGTTTGCTACACGTAGAAGAGAGTCAGAACACCTCGACTTCTCATTCTGAACAGTGCGTAAGATATTTGATGCAAACTGACGGACCCGTGAGGAAACCGAAACAAAATAGGATCCAAACCCACCAATGGCAGTTCACGTTTGTAATGGGAATTCTTTGGATAATTTTTTCATGGCCAATCAAAGAAAACGTAATGATAACTTTGTACAAGTGGCATCGGAACGGCGCGCAGCACTGTAACAGAAAAGCGCTGCTTCGATTGCGAATTGCCGAGTCGACCAAGCCGTGTTCCACCGTGGAAAGGTAAGCGAACATCACCACCCGTGATACCCTGCTAACAGAGACTTTTCGTTTTGTATTCACGATAAACAAAAGAACTAAGCGAAATACGAGAGACGCGAACATCATCATACATGCTAAGAAAACTTTCCAGAAAGAAACACTCTGCTAGCAGGGTATACCTATAAACTGTAAACTGTTAAGCACGTTTTCAATACCTATGTTATATTATTTTACTGTAAGCAAAAGAAAAAAATGTACAACAGCCTCATTTTACCAATAACTAATAAAGGAGCCATTTACGCTGGCTTTGCGCCTCGAGACAACAACATGTGACTGTGATGTCGTGACCTTTTACGTCTCGACTGTGATGGCGTGACTTTTGACATCTTGAGCCAAAAACATGTTGCGTTTTGAGCGGTGACTGTTATTGTCTAGACCTGTTCCAGATATACCTTATTTTTACTTATTTTCGCGCGTCTTAATTTTAGCGAATTGAAAAAAAATTGAGAAATTAAAGGCCAGCACAAAAAATCCTCTCAAAATTTACACACGCAGAATGTAATACACTCGTGAGAAATTTACATAATCAAACATATGAATCAATAAATATAAGAGCGATTTTCGTTTGACCTTGAAGTTACTACGTGCGAACAAACAACAAAGGAATCAAACAATGGCAATTTAATTTAATTGGTTTAGGGAACAGACACAAACGCACACGGCTTTTGGTTGGTTTAGCGAACATCAAGCATTTTCCACCTAGTAAAGAGCTTTCATGTACCTCTGTATTCAGCAATACGATTGCACAATGGAACAATACTTTACCCATATTAGGGTTCTCTTCAGCGGTAAAGGAACGAGGTCTTGTTTTCACATTTTTAACAAGTGGCTGATGAAACAAATAACGAACGCTTACGGAAACACTTTTTCAAGGTCAAACGAAAATCGCTCTATTAGCAAGTTCTTACCTACATACCCACTACCGTCTTGATCTGCAAACTACTGAATGACGGACTGTTCATTACCTCTGCAGAGGTTTAGAAAAGTAACATTTTATGGACACTTTTTTCACGAAATGGAATGCTCTTTCACCAGTTTGTCTTCTTGAAATCGCGAAATCAAAGCCTCGTAAATATTGGCTTGCCAAAATGGCGAAATTAAGTACGAATAAGGTGTGTTGATTTTTCAATGGTTTTAGTTAAGGGTTTTAGTAGATTGCCAGCACTCCTTTCCTCAGTCGGGCGAGACAACACGAAAGACAGCTGCCGCTTCGCTGTTAGAAACGTGACGCGCGTGAGGTACGCGTATCACATGCGCCTCACGTTTCCGCGCGGCAGTCGACTTTTGCGCGCGTTCCCATGATCTTTTTCATTAGTCTATCCGGCTTTTGAGATTTGCCATTTCTAAATTCAAGGTGATTCCATCGAAATGGAATCAAACTTGGTCCAGCTGTTTAAATAAAAATGAACTTGGTTAAGAATAAAACACAAACTGCGGTGATAAACATTGTGAATAAACGCATTTTGATGAACTTGACGTTTCGTGCGCTAGTCAACATACATTTTCAATGACAAACCAGTGAGGAGTGATGCACCTTCTGTAGACCTGGATCAGTAAAAATCTTGAATACTAAAGTTCACAACAGCAAAGTGATGCTTACGGCAAGAGGACTGAGAAAAGGAGGAATAAACGAAATAAAAATGCTAAATGTATTTGCCCGATATTTCGGTTTGCCAAACAAACCGAATATGGGGCTAAAATAGAAAAATGAATACAAATACAAGTTGGCCGTTACATATGCGGGTTTTGAAACACAGTTTAGGTAGTGTAGGATGGATTGGCGATGTTCACCAAAGCTAAAATAAGTTTTAAGATTTACAACTAACGGGGTCGGTGATATGTCGTTTATCTTTGGTAGCGAAGAAAGTGTATTTCATTTGGCCTTTGGTGAACATCGCCGATCTATCCTCAATCACAGTCAGCTTATCAACCCATTCCTGTTTCAGAACATTTTAACCAACCTGCCCATTCCATCAACGGCGTCCTCTTGTTCCTCTGGAATTTTAATATGTACAACAACTGTAACTCTGTCACAAAAACAAGCGAGGCTCACCTTATTGATAGAGCCATGACACTAGACCCTCGTGGTAGCCCCCCTAGAAGGGATTGTTTTGCAAACTGAAATATCGGGCAAATACCTTTTAGTATTTTTATTTCGTTTCTGCCTCAATTTCTCAGTCTTGTTGCCGTAAGCATCAGTTTATGTTTTTAACTCCAGTTGGTAATTACGTATTGGACATTTCAAATATGCAATTAAAAATAGGCCTCACCCCGCTCGTTTTCTCACAGCGAATGGATAGCTGATCGACAGCAACTACATCCCCCGCATGTGCAATAAAGTATCATCATCATTATTTTCTTATTTGGCATAGAATGACGCCGAAAAATTACGTCTTAGTGCGGAGGTTCATTCATTCATTCACTCATTCATTTGATTTTTTGTAGCCTGACCCATGGTCATGCATGAAGAATGTCGCTATTCAAAGTTCCGAAGCTAAGGAAGAAGAATAGTTCATGGGAGTCAACTTTCAACAATACTGGGCAAGAAGATACATGTGAAACCTTTGATTTCCGTGAAATCAGTGATTTAGTAGAAATCGGTAGAGGAAGTTTTGCAGCTGTGTTCGCGGCACAGTACACAACAGCTAAAAGTTCAGCATCTAAACAAGTGGTTGTCAAAAAGTTATTTGACCTTGATGTCTGTGAAAAGGGCCTTTTTCTGAAAGAAGTGAGACTATTACACACTTTAAAGCATGCCAACATCGTCTCGTTCCACGGAATGTGCACTACGCCTCCATCGATAATGATGGAATACATGTGCTTTGATTTTAGTCCATTTGAAAGAGAACAGAAGGTTCACTCGTTGAAAGAGCTACTGAGTGAACTAGCCGACGGAGATCCCAGCGATTTTATACACGTAATGCCAATTATCGCCTCCGATATAACCAAAGGCCTGAGGTACCTACACGGCAACGGAGTGGTACATCGCGACCTCAAACCAGCCAATGTTCTTGTTTCAAACCAGCATGCATTATTGCAATCTTGCAGACCTTACGGAGGTCGAAAGGTCTTGGTCAACGGTACCAGTGATTTGCAAACTGTCAGATTTTGGAGAAGCTCGTTCGCAGCTTATTATGACCTGCAACTTAAACTTAACAACAACAAAGGACGTTAACAGAGGAACACCAGCATTTAGGGCGCCAGAAGTCTTGCTTCCCGGACATGAGCAACCTATGGGTCTCCGCCAGCTCAAGAGTGTAGACATATGGGCACTTGGACTTCTGTGTTTTTGCGTTGTCAATCCAGGCCTCTCAACACCATACAGTTACGAATTCAAGACGGGTGAAAACAATGAAAACAATGAATTCTAAGTGAAGTCGTTTGAGGCAAACAGCTGTGCAGTAGTTGCGTAATTGATACTGCATCCGGTATCAGTCAGCCAATAAATCGTCGCTTTCCCATTGTCTAAAGTCTGTCTGTCTAAATATCAGTTATTTGACATATACATATAATAACCATTTTTAAAGTATTTGTTTCAACGCGCAAATTGTTAAGATCGAACTTACTACGGCTGTATATCGCGGGTTTGATGGCCGGGTATCTTGTCGAGATCAAAAGGGGAAAGAAGAAATCGAACAGAAAGTTGCCGCTTGAAAGGTTATTGGAAAATGGGAATGCAGTCTACAGGACGCGCTTTGCTGATTTGGCAAACATCGAATCCGGCTCGGGTTAATCTTTCCCAGTGCCTTCGATGATGTTTATTTTTTCTCTGGAAGCCCAGTTCGAACAAGTTTGAGTGTCTTGTTATTGACCTTAAAACAGGAATTTTTTGTTTTGGCCTTTAAATGCCTTGCTTAACTTGTGTCAGTTAGAGGGCCCTAACAAGCAGTACCAAGTCGCACGGGATTGTTGTTGTTGTTGATAACACTGTTAAAAACGTATCCTAATAATTACAACTGTTAACGAACACTGTTTGCTGCCAAACGTATCAGAAATGCAGTTTTTTTTCAAGAGAGGTACAGAGAATACAGTTTATTCTATGTAAGATAAGGGTGCAAATTCGTAAAAGAGAAGAGTTTTGTTGAAATTACAATTAAAAAGGGTTTTAATTCAACCATAGGTAATAAAAGAATCTGGTTTATGAAGCTCAGTGAAGTCCTTTGTTTTATTACTTTTGTTAGGTTTTGAATTTTGCATGAGCAACTAACCAATCAAATTGTTACTGTTAAGATATTCAGCCACAGCATATGAACTTTAAACAAAGGAATGTGCACGGTCATGGTACTTATAAACTTGCAAGGTTTTGTAGCCAGTTTTTAATTTGGCAATTCACACGTTTCCTTTTCGGTAAGGACATGTTTTAGAGATTCCCCGTTTTAGAGATTCCCTATTTTAGAGATTCCCCATTTTAGAGATTCCCTATTTTAGAGATTCCCCGTTTTAGAGATTCCCCATTTTAGAGATTCCCCATTTTAGAGATTCCCTATTTTAGAGATTCCCTACTTTAGAGATTCCCTATTTTAGAGATTCCCTATTTTAGAGATTCCCCGTTTTAGAGATTCCCTATTTTAGAGATTCCCCATTTTAGAGATTCCCTATTTTAGAGATTCCCTGTTTTAGATATTCCCTATTTTAGAGATTCCCCGTTTAAGAGATTCCCTATTTTAGAGATTCCCCATTTTAGAGATTCCCTATTTTAGAGATTCCCTATTTTAGAGATTCCCTATTTTAGAGATTCCCTGTTTTAGATATTCCCTATTTTAGAGATTCCCTGTTTTAGATATTCCCTATTTTAGAGATTCCCCGTTCCCCATTCCCCGTTCCCCGTTCCCCGTTCCCCGTTCCCCGTTCCCCGTTCCCCGTTCCTCGATTCCCCGTTCCCTATTTTAGAGATAGCCAGACGACAAGGTTTAATCTTCACCAGTTTATCTTACAGAAATTAGAAGTGCTATTCCTTTCTATCTGAGAGCCCCAGGCACTACGCAAGCGAAAATAGGTTTGAGCGCCTTTGCCGAACAAAATTTTTCGACAAACTGACGCAACGATCAGTGTTTCCGACATTTCAAATAAAACCAACTCAAGCGCAGTTGTTCCACCTTGAAGTAAAAACTGCAATATTCGCTCTCCAAATTCGCCCATTGACAGCACAGCTGACTGGATTTATTTAAGCCGAATCATCCGTGCCTTCGAGCGGGCTTGCATATGCTCTGTTTGCCCAAACCATTGACCACTTCTTATGGTCTCGATTCCTTTAGTTACTTGGCAGCAACATCTTGGAATTCTCTTCCTGACCATTACCGCACTATTTCTGATTTTACTTCTTTTCGACGACTGATATCTACGGGGAACAATAATTTACTTAAAAGGGCAGGAACTGCAAACCTTTCTACATTATGATAATTTGCAAGTTAGTTGTCTAGGTAGTTAGTTATCTTATTTTGTTATATAGAATTAACTTTTTATTATAATTATTTATTAATGTAGTTGGCTCGAAGATATTAGCACTTGAGTCCTACACTGTAAATTCGAGGGTAAATAAAGTTTATTGATTGATTGATTGATAACGTGTAGTTGCACATTTTGAAAATGACATATTTTCAAATTTAGCAACGGTACACCAGGCTGTTGAAGAATAACGAACGCCGCTTTTGACAGTCCGCGGTCGTTGCTACAATGCAGCCGCAACAAGCCAAAGACCACTCACACATTTTTCGCTCCCGTAGCGCATGTGGCTCTCAGATAAAAAGAAATAACAATTTAAATTCTTGTAAATTAAGATGAAGGTCTTTCAAAACAAATGGAGAACCAACTCGATTCCGTGACTGAGAAACCCACTTGTTTTCTGCGGTTACAAGGTCTCGCGTGTGATTGGTCAAAACACAATAAACATTCCAGAAATATTTTCAATGTTCACGGTTTTCTTCGCTTGAGTGTAATTATGCAAAAATCAGGGTCAAGGTTGCGCAAATTGCGTGCGCTTGCCTTTGAACAATTTGCAACGCTATAAAACAATTTTAATTTTAAATGATAGCAATACTCTTCTACGTTCTAACAGTGGGAGTTACTTGGAGTTTTGCTTTATTTATGCGGTTTGGTGGCTATTTGAAACAAAGGCATTTTACGCACTTCGGAAAAAGGCAAAAATTGGGTACCTTCTGAGGCTTAGAATAGGCCTTGGTATGTGTAATATCAAGTTGAAATGAGTACCGTGATAAAGTTCGATCCTGATACTATTATGATGTGAAATAAAAAATCTGGGCAATTCAGGATCGCGCCGACAAAAACAAAAATTCGCGGTCCTGTGTTGCCAAAATTTGCAAAATCCTAATTTTGGTGTCGATCTCCTTGAAAGTGATCTGGTTTGGGGACCTCAATTTCGAGGATTTTATTCACTGAAACACACGAAGAATGAGCTGAAACATTCCTTCAGTCTATTCTTACATTGATTTGTGCTTATACTGTTACTACGTAAAACTAAACAGAAGGAGAAGAAGTTGTAAAAGTTCTACACAAGCTGTTGCGTGACCTGTCTCACGTGGACATTCTTGTCAACTTTTATGTTATGGCAGCTTTTTTACGGCGTGCATCTTCTGTTGGGACAGAGCATCTTGTCTTGTCAGTTCTTCAGCGAATACCTTACGCATCCCTGTGTTTAAGGCACACTGTCATGTACAGCTGACATTCTACTGGGACGAAAGTACCTGTAGGTATCCGACAGGTGAGTCGTACGTGATTCAATCTCTCCGTATTCAAAGTGCTAGATTTTGGGTGCCTTTCTGACACGACGCTGTTTTGGCCGGAAAGCAGAAGTGTATTGTTATTATTATTTTTCAGCATTTGTCAAAATAAGTGCTGTTTCTATCAATCATCACACTAGTAGTAAATGGTGAGGTTAACAAATACCACCTGATTGTCAGAGGTTTATTTAAGAATTTTAAAGCTTCTTTCATTATATTCAAGCTCCTTGCGTCGCTTAAACATAATGAAAGAAGCTTTAAAATTCTTAAATAAACCTCTAACAATCAGGAAGTATTTGTTAACCTCACCATTTACTTCTTAACCAAAATAAACCGCCCCACCAAAAAATATTTTCAATTAAAGGTTGATAAATAAGTGTTATACCCGAGTTGAAATGACTGCACAAAACATAAACATGGCGCGCGAAATAATTGGTATTGCTTCCACAAACATTGCTTTTAATTTTGACGAAACAGTCAAAGAGAAAAATGCTGAAGATTTTGCTGATTATTATGAAGAAGAAATTGAAAAAGGTGTGAAACCAGAAAAATAATAACAAGCTTTTTGGACAATTATTTTTCTGATGAAGAAGAAAAAAATGCTTTTTTAAAGGGCGTAAAAGACATTTATATTGAAGGTGATAAAACAATAAAATTTTTGAAAACTTTACTGGTGCTAAGGAAAGAGTAGACATTTGAAAAAGTGCGAAAAAAAAAATGAGCCCGCTGTCAATCAGGTAGTATTTGTTAAATTTTGATATTCTACTTAACAGAAATAAACCGCCCCACCAAAAAAATATTTTCAATTAAAGGTTGTCAGCCCTTTTATATCGTTCGAACAGCGGCTATGGTTTGTGAATCAAACAACTGTCAACTTTCTGAGGCCGTTTATAACCTCCCTCCAGAGCTTTGTGAAATAATTTACAAGGAATATCTCGCTATAAAACTGAGGCAGCGAGCGGCTCTGGGCTGGAACGAGGTGCATGAGGCTCTTAAAGAGGCGCCTTTCTGCGAAAAGCAAGAACGAATCGTAAATGTTTTGTTTTGTAGGAAATGTGTCACTTGCGGTAAGAATGGGCTCTGTTACACGTGTAACAAAAATGGAGTTTATCACTATCTCGGCTATCCTGTATTTGACTTTTACGACTACGACGAAATCTTTCAGAAATACTGGTAAACAGAGGTTATCCACTTCGCCCCGATTTTTAAGAAATTGGTTGACCTCGGTGTGCTTTCTTTGTGAAGAATTCCAACCACCAATTAAAAAAAAAAAAAACGAAACATAATCGAACACGAATGAATTTTTTTTTTATCTGATTAGATATTTGTGAGTCAATTTTGATGGCAACCGGATTCAACACCTGTCAGATAACGGAAGCAATTCAAAACCTACCACCAGAGTTACGTGAGATTATTCATAAACATTACCTCGCCATAAAACTGAAAGAGCGAGAGGCTTTGGGTTGGAACCTGGTTCACAACGAGCTTTTAATACAACCTTTTTGTCCTGAAATGGAGCGGCTTGTGCATATTATAGTGTGTGTAGCCTATATGCATTGTTGTTGTGGAGGGTGTTGTTACCCTTGTTATAAACAAGAAGAAATCTTACATGAAATAACCATTTCTGTACCCGATATAATTGATTTAACCCTAATTAAGTTTTGCACTGATATGTTTGAAGAAGATTATCATAATCATTAAGTTGTGCTTACGGCGCGTGACTTCGCGGTCTGGTGAAAACTCACAGACAATGACGTAATTTATATTTTCGCGCAAGCCAAAAGGGAAACCCCCTTTGCAACTCAAGCTTGAAAAAACAGATTACATTAATTCATAATCAAAATATTCATTACCGTCATCAGACGTTTTGAGACCTATTTTATAAACAAATTGATAAGATTCATCTTCAAGATCTTCAGCAAGGCGTTTAGGAGCCCATACGAGAAACTCATTTCCACATTTTGTTTTTTAAAGTTAAAATAGCTGAAAGCCCATATTTACTTTCTCGGTGTTTAACCTTTTCAATTTTGTATACTTCGTTTGAAATATTTCTCCATTTTAAAATTTCTTTTCTTAGAAAACTTTTTTCAGTTGGCCATTCTTCTGAGATTTCTTGTTGGTCAATCAGCAAGTCTTGAAAGGGTACTTGTTGACCATTTAATAATAATACCTTCTTTGTTGGCAAGTCTTGTGAGATTGTTGGTTGATCTGTGCAGACATCCATAGTAAGAGATGTATTGAAGATACATTTGTTTAATAGCGTGTACTTTTTTGTGAAGCGGAACGCATACCGAAAGGTGCCGGTAATTCCGAAGGGTGCTAAAAAAAAATTCAGACAAAAACAGCACCTTTCGGAATTTAACAGCGCCTAAAAAAATTTCCGGCACCCTTTGGAATTACGGCACCTTTCGGTATGTTTCCCACCCACGCGCGCTGTCACGTTTTGTCTCACGTGTTTTTCAGTTTAACCTTGACACTGGATTATGTAATTTCACGTGGAGCTCAGGGCTTGTTGCCAAGCAAAAGCGTCGTATATTTTAAACGTCTTAGTCAAAATTTTATTGCGACTCTGTTGGTGAAGTTGTCAACTTTGTGAAGAAAGTTGTATTATGGAACAACATCATAGCCTGAAATTGGGTAGCCGTCTTCATCACGAGTTGATAATTTTATTTTTTTCGAAGAACATTCATGATTTGGCGACATTATTTTTGAAACACACTCACGAGTAATGTAGCGTATTTGTCTTAAGTCAGGAGGAGTGAGAAGTTCAAGAAGCCAATGACAAATAGTCACAAAAAGTGCAATCATTTTTGTTTGCGTATATAATTACTTTAAAAATCTACAATTGAGCGAATTTTTTATCGTACTTTCTTTGAACAGAAAGCGGAATCTCCATACAATGATCAGTGATGAAATTATCTTTCATTTTCAAGCTATCAAGAAAGACCTTCTCGTCGAAATTTTCGCCTCGGAGGTAAAAGCGAATCTCGTCAAGGATTTTCTGGTATTCGATACGGGCTAAATTTGCTCGTTCCATTTTTTTATCGAATTTCTTAAGGCTTGCTACTGCTTTCAAAATTAGACCAACACCAGTTAAAGTTGCCATGACAGCAGGGTTCAGTGTTATTCCTCCGGCTATTGCGGCACTTATTATTAACTTGCCAGCTGAAAGATTACAAACAAAATTTTTTCTTCGAAAACCGCGGTGCAACTTTTCATACCCATAATGTTTCTTGTGGTAATGAGTGTATAAATCTTTCAGAAGTTTTACCTTCTCTGCTGAAAGTGTTTGGTCGATATGGTTGAATTCGAAAATGTCCCGCATTGTGTTATATAATAAATGTAAAAATATTTATTGTGTAAGATATTCAAGTAACATTATGGGTTTTTCATCTTTCATGCGAAAATTCAGTTCAAAATATATTGAACAACAAGACTTAAATATATGATTAATATTAATTGTTTGTGTTTTTGTTGATTCGGTTGAATTAAATATTTCAACAGAACTAGCATCTATTCCTATAAAACTTGGATGTTGAAATGACAAATGCATTTGAAGGGAAATAGGTCTATATTGTCTTTTGTTTTTTATATACATTACTTTTATTTTTAATATCTTATCATTCTGATTCATTATTATTTCTTCACAACCATTTAATAAAAATCTGTTACTATTTTTCGTATTTAAAAACCCATGTAAGAAATGAACGGAACCACTCAAATTATGCCCGTTTAAAGACAAATCTGTTTGCATAACCGTTTTCCCGTTTTCAATAACAAAAGCGGTGTCATAGACACTTGGGTCAACATTTGAAATTGTTTCTTTAACACCATAGACAATTAAATAACCAATTGTTAAAAATGATTGCTTACTGACTGTACCGTGCAGATCGAGATATATAAATTGTGGGGGTGAGCTACCCCATCTGTGAAAGTGGATAACTGTTTTGGTGTACTTCTCGAATGTTTTGGTTGTTTCATCAGCAATTGAAATCGTTGTTCCTTGAGCTGTTACACTCAACCCATTCATTTCCGGCGGAAACCATTCAACGACCATTGTGTAATATCCGACCGGAAGTTTATAAAGGTTAAAACCGAGGCGTGACCGGTACTGGTTGGGTGAGCCTTTTTCAAACAAGAGTTTAAGTTGGTAAGCTTTTTTATTAATTTGATGAGGAGAATTAGGAAAATCAACAATACCCAAAACCTCGATATTGTTTTCACTCGAAGATTCATCAGTGTCTTCCATCAAGTATCTGAAGGCGTCCCTTTTTTGACCTGAGTTATTGATCTGAGATTCACGAATTTTTTGAGTGACAAGATCTCTCAAATCTGATATTTCCTCTTGCACAAAATCAACATTAACTGCGGATTTCGAATCTCTGTAATCGGTTTGTAAGTTAATAATTTTATTGTTATTTATTGTTATATTGTTATTTTTTTGTGTCATGTCATCAATTCTGTTGTTAACAAACTCGACACATGCGGCGTCTCTTTGGTTTGATGGAAGATCAAGATTGATAATTGATTTATTTTTCATATCAATATCAGCTCCTTTATCCAGTTTTTTTCAAGCTGATTTTCGACATATTTTTTGTTTGTGGCTTGATCTGCTTGTACTGGGTCTTTCACATTGAAAATTGTATTATTATTCATATCAATATTTGCTTCCATTTGTCCACCCTCTTTTTTTGAAAGAAAGATATTTCTCATATCTTGATAGCTTATTGCCTTCGTCAAATCGCCGCGGACAGGATATGGGTTGCTTTTCAATCGCAAGATACTGTACTTATTTTGCATGTCAATATCAGCAGAACCGCTTACACTACCCTGAGATCCAGGATCACCTTTTTCTCCTTTATCACCCTTGTCGCCCTTGTCGCCCTTATCGCCCTTGTCACCTTTAAAACCACGTGGTCCTTGTGCTCCCTCCTGACCTTGTGGTCCAGCGGGCCCTTTTTCTCCTCTTGGACCATTAGGACCCTGTGGTCCTCCAGGGCCATTATCCCCCTTCGGTCCAGGAGGACCCTCGGGGCCAGGAGGACCCCCTGGGCCAGGAGGACCCACTTTTTCACTTTCACTCGTCGTTGTTTGGCTAGTTCCACCTATTTGACTGTTAATATACCCCATTATATATCTTCATCAAAATTTTTTTTCATTAATTTCTGGGGTTTGTCATAGTAAAAGAAAGAATATTTTTTATCGGTGGCGCGATTTAAAGCGTCATGATCCACACCTATCTCGTCTGCAATTCGTTTGTTTTCTCTTGGAAGAAATCTGAAAATACAAAAATGACTGCAGTTATCACGGATGTTTTTCGGCACCTTGTAAAAAAGTTTGAGTGAGGTAAATAACGCAGCAGTTTTTGTGCCGCCCGTTGATAAAATAATTAATGATATCGTTTTGGGTTTTTTCGCAAACAAGGTCATCAAAAACAACTATTTTTTGGTTGTCCGCCTGAAGTTCTTCTAGTGGAATGATTTCATCACCATGAGCCTCGATAACCTCATAACCAACATGGGGGTTGATTGTTTCAGCAAACTCCTGCAAAAGATCCTGGTATTTGTTCTGGTGCAGGTTCTTTGAAAAGAGGTAAATTTTATCATAATCTAACAATTCATAAAGCATATGCAGTAATGTGTTTGTTTTACCAGAATTACTGGGCCCACAAATTAACATCCGAAAAACATCTGCTGGCATACAAGGGTGACCTTGCCTGTAATCACTCTCGGAAGAACCTGTGTCATAATTTGGAATCTTCATTTTTTTTTCTCGCTTCTATATATTAACTCAAGAAATATGTCAATGAAAAATTGGCGTCAGTTGGCTGAAGAAAAGTCGAAACTTGATGAGCAAACAGAAGAAATTCACCAAAAATTCAGAATGGATAAAATAAACAAAGAGTTTGGTCAGCTTTCAGGAGAAGAACTCTTTAGACCAATCACAAAAAGGCTTGATGAAAAGAACACCACTGTGGAAGAAGAGGAAGAAGAGGAGCAGGAAGTTCCTGATTACACAATGGATGAATTTGACGAAATCAACCCGTTTGATGATGAATTCAGACCGGATGCGCCAACTCCAACACCAACAACACCAACAACACCAATAGAACCAACATTACTTCCACCCCCATATCAAGAATTTGATGATCTTCCATTACCACCTCCACCTTTGATGGAAGAAACTGTTATGCCAGGATCTTCCAAAGATGAAACAAGGGAAGAAACATCAAAACGGCTAAGAAATGTTAAAAGTATTCTTGCTAAATTTGGAAGTGATCCAACTTACAAAGTAAAAAGTAAAGGATCAAAATATTATGGATATAATTTGGAAGAACTAGAAGCTGAGGCATTTAAACTCGAAACAATTAAGGCACATCAAGAACATGCAGAAAAGTTACTTAAAAGGAAACAACCTTTATCAACACAATTACAAGAAAAAAAGGCGAAATTAAAACCACCAAAAAAAACAAGAAAAAAGAGAAATCTCCAAAACTCCTCTTGAAAAAGCTGTCATGAGCCGAAGACCCGCTTTTGAACTTTCTGACAATGAAGATGACTCTTATGAACAGGATTGGGAAACCGAAGGAAGCGGCATCGCTGATGAAGCTGAAAAATTGATTGACCAACTTCATTTGAGATTAGGATCGATAAAAGCAGGAAACAGCTCAATAAAACTGAAAAATCAGGTGTTATATCTGCTTGATTTACTTGTTGAACTCGGGACAATTGGAAAAAAGGAAAATAAAAAAATTATTTCTGATTATATACAATGAGCTTCGACATACTGCTTGACTCGAGCCTTGCAAAACAAGAAAGAGGTGGAGAACGGAATGTTTCACATGATTTCACAGTAAATTTTTATCCACCGATCGAATTGGATAAAGGAAACTATAAAGCAGCGTTGAACAGGCTTATCACAATGAGTTACTCATGGAATAATATCGATTCTCGTTATGATAATAACAAAATTCGCTGGAAGAAAAAAACAGAACAAGCGTGGAAAACTTTAACTTTTCCGAATGGAATGTATGATTACAAAAGAATCAACACTTTTGTTCAACAACACACCGGTAGAGTAGATCCAAGAAACAAAGACAGTGATTACATTTTCACAATATACTTCGATATGTCAATTTATAGGGTTGTGACTTTGATACATAACGATTATGAGCTTGACTTGTCTCAAGGAAATTTTGGTGAATTGCTTGGTTATGGAAAAAGTACCTTGAGTGGGGATGTTGTCGGAAGGAAAGTTCCAAATATTACAAGAGGTGTTGATTGGGTTTATTTGCACTGCGATCTTATCTCACGCCGAACAAACATGCTCCAAGCGATGTGTTATACAGTTTCTCAACATCAGATGTTGAGGTAAGCTATCCATTTCGAAAAGAGCCACGTCGACTTGAGTGGCAGCCTGTTAATAAAAGTAATATAAATGCAATAAGAGTTTGGGTGACAGACGGAAGAAACAATATTCTGGATCTCAACGGGACAGAAATTGCAATAAGCTTAATGATTGAAAAAGATTAAAAGTTTTTTTGTTGGTATAATATACAATCATGTATCATCCAAGCGAGTGGGCAAGATACTTTGATGAAAAAACCGGGAGTTATCGATATAAACACAAAGGGTCGGGTGTGATCCGTGACACCTTCATGACAATTGGTAAAGTACTCAAAAACAATGTAAAGAATGTTGCAAAAAAAACTGCTGAAAAAGCCACAAAAACAATCGCTGAAAAGGCGGGTCAGAAAGTTGGTGAATTTACTGTTGAAAAAGGTTCAAAACAAATACGAAAATTACTGCAAGAGAGAAAAAACAAAAACCGTTGTCACAAGGCGCAAAAAAGAAACTTGCAAATATTTTGCAAAACCCCACACCAAAAAAATGAGACGCTCTTGTGAAATTACATCAAATTTTGGCAAATGAAATTTAATAAAAAAAATTTTTTCTATAAATATAATAAGCACTTGCAACATGTTCAGAAGTAAACCATACCTCGAAGAGACAAAATACGTTCAAACTAATTCAAACACCCCAATCACCTTCCCTGGAAATAACCAATTTCAAACAAAGACGGGCTACGAATCTACTGTAAGAGACCGAGAAAATTTTTATGACTGGTACAAAGCTTATTTTCGAGTTGATTTCAAGTTTGAAGCAAAAGCAAACGGAGGTAACATTGTTGCTGACACTCAATCAGCTCCTATTAACGGTTCTTTCTCATTGATCAAAAGTTTGAAAGTAATTTCATCAGGGAAAAAATTGTACGAGGCAGACGATATTCACAAAGGTATTTTCATCAAAAATCTGCTTGATTTTTCAGATGATTTTTCAAGAAGTGTTGCAAAAAAACCAATTTTGGTATCTTGACTCTGACGCTACCACAGAAACTGATGGCAATGCAACAAACGTCGGAATGCGAGCAAGGGCGCTTCTGTCACATGGAGGTTTAATGGTTCAGACTATTATCCCTTTAAACAGATACTCTTTCTTCGAAGGTCTTTCCGATAAATTGCTGCCACCAATGCAACTTACTTTAAAAATTGAACTTCAAGACGACCAAGAAATGATTTTCCAAAACAATAACACAGATCTAAGAAGAATTGTTGTTCATAAATTTGAGCTGTGGGCCCCACAATTACATTTCACTGGTCAAGGACAAAAACTGGTCAATGAAAATTTTTTGAAACCAACCCAATGGAAATACCTGAATGAAACTTTGCATAACAGCAGCGCCCGAAGGGATGCAAATGGTATGTGGTTAATTACACCGGGGGTAAAAAACCCCAAGCATGTTTTTGTTTTCATTCAACAAAGTCGGAAAACAAATGATTACAGGTACAACCCTTACATCTTTGACACATTTAATATCGATGGTGATGACTCAGCAAGATTGGACAGTTGCCGCCTTCAGTACGGCACAAAATCTTTACCTGAAAATCCTTACGACCATGATTTTACAATAAGAATTTTGAATGATTTGATAAATTTCCAATACAGAAAAAACGACTACAATACCGGAGTTCAGCTGCAGCTTGCTAATTTTAAGAAGTTATACCCAATTATCTATTTTGATCTACGAAACACTGAAGAAAGTGTGACAGGCGACCCGAAAAAGCTCGAATTACATTACAAACTAAATCAAGCAGCAGACGCACAAGATTATATAATCTACGCTTTTGTTTTGAATGAAGAAGAATTCGTGCTGAAGCAAATTGGTAATGAGCTTGTCGCCGGTTTGTAAATGAAAAATTCAAAAAAAAAATCTGAATATAAGATACACAATGAGCACAACTTATCATCCATTCAAAATCGCACTGACTGATGGCCAGAAAAAGAAACTTCAAAAAGCTTATTTAACAAAGACCCCTGTTGGTCTGAAAGTCAAACCAGACCAAATTGGTCGTGGTGACGAACTTCTTCTCACTGAAACTCAAATCAAGCGATTGAAAAAAAGATCGGCGGCAGGGAAAGGAATGGTAATAAAATTTAGCCAGACACAGCTTCAGAACACTGCGCAGCGTGGTGGAAATTTGTTTTCTGCTATGTTAGGTTTGGCAAAACCTTTGATAAAGCCAGCCCTTGGAGCATTAGCAAGTGCAGGTTTGAGTTTTGGCGCTGAAAAGGTGCTGAAAAAGATATTCGGTAATGGTTTTGGACCAAGGGAAATTGAGCTTTATAAACTTGTCCAGCGAATGACTCCTGCTCAGAAAAAGACGGCAAAACAATATCTTGTTGGCCAAGGTTTGGTGAGAGGAAACGGTGCACAATATGGTGGCTTCCTTGGTATGTTGGCGTCTATCGGAGTGCCTTTAGCCATTGATTTAGTCAGAAAAATAATTGGAAAAGGTATGCAAACGCAACCACCACCGCCACCACCACGAACAAGACGATCACCAGGAATACCAAAAGGTAAAGGGATGCAAATTCAACCTCCACCTTTTTATGGAACTTGGGAGGATAATTATCGTTTAAAAAAAACTGAAATTTGAAGATAAACCTCTTTCCAACATTGACCTGAGAAAATGGTGCAACTTTTTACGAATTCCCATCAAAGGTATTTTTAGCAGAAACGAAACAAAACCTTTGTTTCATTCTCCATGTATTATCAACTTGGATGATTTCGGAAGTTTGGGAACTCACTGGGTATGTTGTTGGCCAAAAGGAAAAGGTCTTTATGAGTATTTCGATTCATTTGGGCTTCCACCACCTTTGGAATGGGAACAAGAGATGTCAATGCATGGGATGAAACATTTTTTCAGAAATGACAACCAAATTCAATGGGAACAAAGTGTGAGATGTGGTTATTACTGCCTTCTCTTTTTAAACGAAAGAAATAAAGGAACAAGTTTTACCGATATTTTGAAAATATTCTCCAACGATTTACTTCAAAATGAGGAAATTGTGAAAATTTATTTTTCATAACTATATAAAAATGGAAAAAGTGTACTGTGTGAAAGAAAAAAGGCACACACCAAATGTGCCTGGGAGTGAAAAAGTTGTTACAACAAAAAAACGAAATAGAAGAGTCTTGTTAGTAAAATGCGCAAGTTGTGGAAAAATGAAATCTGCTGGTTTCTTGCCGGGAAACTGAGTGAGCCCTCCCTTGCGGAGGGCAGTGGAATATTCGGTGACGTTGCTATGGCAGTTGGTGATCTTGCAATTACAAAAGGAATCCCATATCTTGCGAAAAAAAGTGTTGAAGCTGGAAGATATTACGCTTCTGAAGCAATGAGAGACCCTAAATTGCAAAAGAAAGCAATAAATTACACTCTTGACAAAGCCCGCCCAGTTATTCAAAAAGTTGGAAGTGAAATGTTTGATCAACTTTCAACTAAAGTTCGACCAAACCAACGTTATAAAACTGACAGACCTGATTTGGATGGAGCTGGGTTTGATATACATGCTGCAATTGGAAAATTTCCGAAACCAAAAAAAGGTTGGACATTACCAGGACATAATTTCACAGGGCCATACAATCCTCTTGAAAAGCAGGTTAAATTCAATCCAGAAACGGGTGAAATTCTTGAAATATATCAACAACCCACAGGTGCTACAGATGCGATTGCAATGCAACACGATGTTGATTATGATGTTTGTTCCAATCGTGAAAAAAAGTATGGTGAAAACCTGAAAAAATGCAAAAACAAAGCGGATAAAAAAATGGTTAAGTCTCTTGACGCAGTTCCTTACAAACAGAGGCAGTGGGGCCATGCGGCTGCAAGAAATGCAATCAATGCTAAACAAAAGTAAGGGTTGGGTTTAAAAAACAAAAAGGAACTGGTGCTTTGGATAAACCATTGGAAGTAGCGAAATTTGCTGAAACTTTGACAAAAAAATGATTCCTTCCACAAAACATGTATTCGATCGGTATTGGTCAGGTGATATTGCGAAAAATGCTTTCACAGGACCAACTGGTGTTACAAGCAAGAAATTTTGGACTCATCCGAAAAAGGGTACTGTCATGCGTTTGGTAAAAAATCCAAAAACAGGCAAATACGAAAATGTTTATGAAGAACCTTGATTGACTTTCAACCACCATTTTTCAAACTCCTGTTTTGCGATCCAAATTCTTTCTAAGTCTTTAGGAAGGTGATGAGAAATAGATTTCATAATTTCTTTTTTGTTGGGCCAGCATTCAGAAGGTACCTTTTCAAAATAATTGTACAGAAAACAGGAATAGTTCACTGACTTGCAGGACATCTTCTGAAATTGAGCAATAACGTTACCAAGAAAATCTACCTCGCTGGAAGAAAACATTTCGTTAATTTTCCATTTCCGCAAAACACTTTTTAAATAATCATTTTTCTTTGGAAGAGCAGTGAAACTTGTTCTCCAATTTTCTTCTTCTTCAAAATATTCGTAATCATCACATTCAATTACTCTACCACATTTTTGACATGCATGACAGAACTCATTCACCACATAAATTAATTGCTCATCGCATGAAGGACAACGATCAATCTTTTTTGTTAATGGGTATGAATTTATTTTTTTTTGCAACATTTCTTTAATCATTTTCGACGAAATTTTCTCACCTTGCAACAAACCAAATGGGTCGTCCATTTTTTATTGTGTATAGTATACAATGAGCTCCCGTATTTTCAATAAATTGTCAAAAATTTATTACAGTCCGCAAGGGTATTGGAAAGGTTTTGCAGCAATTAAGAAATTAGCCCAGGCAGCAAAAGTTTCGGAAGATGTGGCTCAAAACTGGTTGATGACGCAAGCTCTTTGGCAGGTTTATTTACCAGCCCCACGTTACATTCCAAGACCGAAATTTGATGTTCCTGTTCCAAACAAAGTTCACCAAGCCGATCTTCTGTATCTCCCACACGATCACCCTCCACGCTCCCGTAAAACTTTTAAATATGCTCTCACAGTGGTAGATGTGGCCTCTCGATACAAAGAAGCCGAACCGTTGACCACAAAAGAGGCTAAAGAAGTCGCAGCTGCTCTGGAACGGATTTATAGTCGTGGTCCTTTGAAGTGGCCGAAACTGCTTCAGGTCGACCCTGGTCGTGAGTTCATGGGTGCTGTGAATCAACTGCTTTCAAAACATAATGTCGAGGTTAGACGTGGTCGTGTGGATATTCACCGTGATCAAGCTATCGTTGAAAGATTCAACCGCACCCTGGCTGAACGACTGTTTGGACACCAATATGGGGTTGAAATGCGCCTCCCTGAGGGTCAGCGGTCCACTGCGTGGGTGACCCGACTGCCAGCTGTTATTTCAGCTTTGAATAAAGAAGTCACTCGACTGACTGGTCAAAAACCTGTTGATGCCATTAAAAAGAAAACTGTTCCATTCAAACCCTCAACACCTTATTTGAGACCCGTTGGTGTGAACGAAAAAAAGCTCCCCTCCGGTTTAAGTGTTCGCTATCTCTATCAACCCGGTGAACTTGAAGGTGGTCGACGAAGAGCTACCGACCCAATTTGGTCTTTGAATGTTTATGAGATTGAAAAAATTATGATAAAACCAGACGCTCCGGTTATCTATTATTTGTTTAACGGACCAAAACGCTGGTTTGTCCGCGAAGAGCTTTTGGTTGTCCCTCCAGATACACAACTACCACCGGCAATCTAACAATGAAACTCGATCGGTTCTGTGTGAATACCGTCTTCCAATACCCAGCGTTTGTCGTAGTAAGCGCTCAACCCCAGCTTCTGCTGTTCGTAAGTAACCATCTGCCCGTCCCGCATCCTAAAACCTCTATTAGTTGCTATGTCCTTGCTACCTTCCAAAGTTTTCTCAAAACGCTGCCACGTGATCTCGTTTTGTTTCTTCGACACCCCTTTCGTGCTGAACTTCTTTTTTTTACCCTCAGAGTCGTCGATGAAATAACATTTTGAACAGAGGGCAATCATTCTGCTGCCTTCACACTCGAGTTTAAATAGCCCAGGCGTCCGACTGCTCCACTCATCCCAAGCTAACCACTCTTTCTTTTTTTCCTCAAATTCTTTTTGCAGCTCTGGTTTGACGATGTCTTCCAACTTTTCAGCGCTTATTGCCATATAATTGCTGTCTGTGTCCATCTGAATCAATTCGAAATCTTTTCTGTCAAAATATCTGTCAAGAAAATCATAATAGAATTCAAGCATTCGAAGTTTTGCCAATTGATATACAGCAATTTCAACCTGAAATGGTCTTCTTATTGTGATCCGAGGCTTTCGGCTTTCCAGCTCATACGCTTCCCCAATCTCGTCAAGATCACTGAAAAATGAGCTTCGTAAAGCTCTGTCGACAATCTTTTCTTTTTTTGTGTAAATTGTGTTTTTTTGCCTCTCCAAGGCTTCTATGAGCTTTCCATACCCACATATTCCTAACAGTTTGAATACCTCAGCCAGCAGCGCCTTACTTTTTTCTTTATCTCCAGTTCTACGAGCCTCAGTCACTTGCTCCACAAACCAAGTGAATATTTTTGATGGTTGGTAATCAATAGTTCGATAAACATTTGTGATCACTGCTCCATGTTCAAGATACCATCTGAGAAGAGGTGCGTATAATAATATCTTTTTTGCAGACAACGCCCCCACTAACTTCTTTCCGTCTCCGCGGTTCCTTTTTGTGCGTTTAAGATAGTCAAGCATATGTTGCGGCACAGCTTCAACAGGGACCTCTTTGTTGTAGAAGAGCGGACACATTTCCTCAAACTTTGGGTGTAAGTGCTTAGGGATCTCTATATCAACTTCTGCAAATCCAAACCATTTTTCTTCTTTGAGCCTTTGTATCAGTATGGGAGCGGCCGCTTCGTTATTGTAATGCACGACCCTTCCTTTTCCACAAGGCATGTCTCTAAGCATGGTTGACAAATACAACGCATTTGCATCATATCCCAAAATATTTTTACAAATTTTTGGTTTTGACATTTGTTAGACCTTATCTTTGTTTTTCCAACAACATGCTTTCTTGTGAAAACAAGGCTCGGGCCTCCAACAACAGCTGCTTTCAACATCTCATACGCTTCTTTGCACGGGCTGTAAAGATCTGCGCCCCTCTCAACACATCCACGGAGCAAGTAATGTAAACTTACACCTGGAATACTTACAGCATCTTTTAAAATATCGATTCCTTTATCGCTGTAGAATGCACGCATCTTTTCCAACGCCTCGAGACCAGGCACTACATCGTGATTATTGTAGTAACGCAGCCAATCTTCGAAAGTTTTCATCCCTTTTTCTTCAAACAACTTTTTACAACCCTCCAATTCTGTTTTTGTGAGAAGATAACACCCTTACAACTTTGAATACCAATGTTCGTAGTCAGGAAGCCCTTTGAAATCAAGCTTTTCAATACTGTCAAACCATTCGTATGGAAACCAAGATTTTTCACTTTCACATTCGTAGGCTTTCACCCATTTTTCATAACTTGTGCCCGGTCCTAAATAGTTTATGATATCGAGAAAACGAGAATTTTTAGTCAAAATGTACATAATTTTGTTTCCATTTTTTGCAACTCTTACTCTATCTGCTGTATCAGCTACAAGTTCTGCAAAATGTTTTCTGATAAGATTCAAATCATATTTCCCTGAGTTAAACCCAAGAACTGGCACCTGATTACACCATTCTTCTATTTTTAAACGCTGCGTTTTTATAAGCATATTTATATCGTCAGGTTTGAAGGTTGCTCTTACTTGTTCCCTTATGTTTTCTTCACGCCTTTCAAGTTCTTCCATAAACTTTTTAACCAAAACCGCAGGGTCTCTTTCACAAATATGAGTTGGTTCTCTTTCTAAAGAGTCGACAAGGCTAACAGAAGCTGATACATGTTCATTTTCAATAATTAACGTTTTTGTTGGTTCTTTTCTTTGATTTTTATCTCCATATGCTTCGAAGTCATACAATATTGCGTATGGATAACTTTGTGTTTGAGGTTTTGGTAACTTAATATTTATTTCTCCTACTTCACAAGACCATGCCTCGATTACATTGTAGCCAGCAGCTCGAAGTTTTTGTGAACGTTCAACAGTTGCTTTAAATCTATCTTCTCTTGTTTGGTTATTAGTTATTATTCTATTTCGATCATGAGGGTAACATTTTCGACATCCATGCCAATGACATCCATGATATTGAAAAACAGTCTTTGTTTCATGGTTATAACCGTCTACAGGCGCACGCTCAACCCATCTTTCACCTCCATGCCCGCAAGCAGCGTGGTGGATGTGAATTTTACGAAGTGCTGCTTCTTTTTCAAGCCAGCGAAGAGATTCTGGAGAAGATGAATGTTTTGGATAAAAAGCTTTCTCAAAAACTGTTTGCGGTAATTCAACTTTTTCAGCCGGACATTCAATCAACGTCTTTCCTTCCGCACATTTTTTGACATGCCGTTGAAGATTCCAAGCTTCAGTAGATCTTGAATGACAATGAACACATTCATAAACTTTTGCAATCTTCGTAATATCTTTTATAATAAAAGCATGCCCTTCGTAAATTCCAATTGTCAAAATATTTGTTAATTTAGCTGGTGGTGTCCTGCTTAGATGCCATACCACTTCACCATCCTTCAAACGTTCAGGCTCATATACACGAATACCCAACCAATCTTTTAAAATTTGTTTTTCATTAAGAAATTTTTCAACCTTTTCAAGTTCATCTAAAGATGTTTTACGGCAATCTTGTGGAGCAGCTTTGAGTTTGAAGAAACCCTTTGCAAGTTCCCGTGCTGCCGTTGTACTTCGATCTGGTCTTGAACCTCGGTGTACCGCGATACAACGCCAAAGACATAAATTGTCTTTGTAAGTGTCTAAAGCTATCATACTATGACTATGTGAAAGGTTACGTAGCCAATCTGGTAATGGTCCTGTACCTAAAAGGGGCTGACGATCGAGCACCACCTTTACATCAACATTAAAGTAAGCTTCAAACACCCATTTTGTGTTCGGTCTTTCGATGTTGTCAGAGTCCAAACGTACCTTCTCCCGCTCACTCAACCATTTTTCCACATCAGAAAAATTATTAAACCATGGTGAGCCTTTGTTTCTGTAACAAACAATAACCGTCCCATCTTCAATGTTTCCTATCTGATTACCATAAATATGTCTAGTGTAAAAAGATGTGTTAACTTTCTCTCTTATTTTTTTCATAAAAACGGGTGTTAAATCTTTTTCAAGATCTCGAATGGAGCGCCATCGTTTGAAACGACGCCCACTTATTTCTTCTTCTCCCTCATATTCAGCAATATCATATAAAACAAGAATTTCATTTTGATAGTTTGTTTCATTTCGGATGGTTTCCCGAGAAATTGGATCAAACTTTCTCAAAATTTCTTGTGTTTTTCTCCCCCTTCTACGAGGTGGAGCAGTTGGTTGATATGTTTTTGGAATTAATGGTTTCTTTTCCACTTTCTCAGAAATTGGTTCATCCAATATGTTTTTAATTGTTTTTCGAACAGCAGGAGCGTCCTCTGCAAGAAATTGCTCTAAAGCTTGTAACATTTCTGGACCAAGCTCTTTCAATAGCTCTTCAATGTTTATGTTTTGTGCAGTCATTTCAACTCGGGTATAACACTTATTTATCAACCTTTAATTGAAAATATTTTTTGGTGGGGCGGTTTATTTTGGTTAAGAAGTAAATGGTGAGGTTAACAAATACTTCCTGATTGTTAGAGGTTTATTTAAGAATTTTAAAGCTTCTTTCATTATGTTTAAGCGACGCAAGGAGCTTGAATATAATGAAAGAAACTTTAAAATTCTTAAATAAACCTCTGACAATCAGGTGGTATTTGTTAACCTCACCATTTACTACTACACTTCTTGTATTGATATAAATTAATATGTTCAGCGCAAACCACGGATGTCCTGGCAGCGTGATGTATTTATGAGTTGTCTCAGGACTGCGGGCTGTACATTTAAGAGGCCTAAGAGAACTAAGAGATATCAATGTACAGAAAGTTTGCTTGGTTTTACTTTGCAAGAACGCTGAGAACTCTTCAACAGTTTGCATTTAGGGGATAAAATTTTCATTGAAGAATATTTTCACGTTATGAAGGTTCAGTGCTGTTGCGTGACATTATTTTGAGTAATACTTTTGTTTTCCTTGCTAACACGGCCCTGCAAGTAGACTCCTTTTTGGCTCTCCGTTTATACGCGTTCGTCAATTCAAATGTTTTGTAAAAGAAACCATATAAATTTTCGAGGACACTAATAATTTCCCGACGAAACTGCAAATAACAAAGTACAACAAATAGGGGCCATTGGTGCTTCAGAGTTTAGACATGACGAAATATCATTTCTCACTGCACTCTAGTTTCACCAACAATTTTCCAAACTCTTTCGTAATTTTTTAGAAAGATAAAGAAGGATACCAGCGAATGCAAGATCAAGTAGTAAGACTATCTGAAAGTAGCTACGGTAAGGGAATTGTCATATTTCAAGTCGTCCTCCATTAATACTTCATATTTCCTATTATGTAAATTATAGAAATTTTGGCAACACTGGTCCGCGAATTTTTGTTTTTGCCAGCGCGAGCCTGAATTGCCCAGATTTTTTGTTTCATATCATAATAGTATCAGGACCGAACTTTATCACAGTACTTATTTCAATTTGGTTTTACACATACCAAGACCCATTTTTAGCCTCTGAAGTTACCCAATTTTTGCCTTTTTCCGAAGTGCGTAAAATGCCTTTGTTTCAAATAGCCACCAAACCACATAAATAAAGCGAAACTCCAAGTAACTCCCATTGATAGAAAGTAGAAGAGTATTTCTATCATCTAAAATTAAAACTGTTTTATAGCGTTGCAAATTGTTTAAAAGCAAGCGCACGCTATTTGTTTAATTTTGAGCCCTTATTTTTGCATAATTAATTACGCAAACCGTTATTTCTGAATTTCTCGAAAACAATAGAGTTCCAGAAAGTTGAAATAATATTTTTGAAGATAGCTCCCCAAAAGTGTTCTTCTGGCAAGTTATCAGGATTTTCGATCTTTTGAGCCTGTCCACCGATTCTTGATATTTACAGTCAGAGCCTCTTAATGTGTCAAAATATACGATGTTAGTATCACATTTAATATGTTCGGGGACACAATGGCATGGTACAATGGGATGACAAAATGCATTTTTTTGATGAAACAACTTCTTTGCAAGCAGTGCAAAACATCGCGTTGCCTATAACATTTAGATGCTGACCGGGAAACTGATTGATGCGATCATCAGGAGCCCTTAATGCAATAGGTCTTTTTTCACTCCAGTTGCCCCCCCCCCCCACCCCTGGTCTTGTATTTGCTTTTGGTTTGCTTTAGACTCCGATCTCTAGCAATTTGAGAGGGTTCTGGCCTATCGGGTGGCTGGTCTTCTTCTCGTATCTGTAAGTTGCTTGACGCCATTTTGTTGCCCGTGAAAGCGGGAACTGGGACAGACGTAATCTTTACCTCCGGTGTGCACAGTCCTCTGGACGACGAACGACGCAGTATTGCGGTAACCTTCTTCCCCCTCAACCAGACGAATGGAAACAGACTGAACCATGGACAGAACTTGAAAATAATCAATCTCTGAGAGACCAAGTGAGTCATGACTTTGGTAACGTTCCCTTCACAAAAACTAAAAATATGCCGATTATGCTAGCAGTGCTACTTTTATAAAAAGTGCAAAAATTATGCTCGTTTTTCCAACTTATGCCAAAAATTATGCTAGCACAATCGATAAGGGCCTAAAAGGGTAAAGTTCTTGTGAGTGTCACGAAATATCCCCATTACAAATATTCAAAGACACCTTCCCACCCCTTTCTCGTGAGATGTGACGTGGTCAGCGGTTACCCAGCCCTCCCAAGTCCAAGTTTGTGACGTCACGTGAGAGTTTCGAAGAGCTGCCACCAAGAATATCCAAATAGTCGCCCCACATCTTAAAATTTGAACTTACGAGCATGTGATGACATTTAGTCAGCGGTCACCCTCCTGAAGCCTCGGTCGAGGCTCTGTGTTAGCCTCATTTAGTGTCTTAATCATTGATCTTCAAATATTTCAAATAGATGCCTACCCGCCCCCAAAATCCTGCTTCAACGGATGTGAGCCCACGAGCATATGATGTCATTCTGTCAGCAATTACCAATTACATACACCTTCCAAGATATTCCCAGTGACTACAATTAACGGACACCACGGAATTCAGTTTTTCTTTTCAGTGGGCTGTAGAAAATCAGGAACGTTGAAAGATATATCGTAAAATTTTGCGCGCGATTGAGCAAAATTGCATGCGTGGCGTAAGGACGCAGAACATGTAATCTTTAAATTTTTTCAAACGAGTCAAGTGAACTGTTGTACGACCCATTTGTTTCCTATCTCTAATCATCTTTGCGAATGCACGACAGGCTTTCGACATTCGTGATTTTCGTTTATAGGAGCTCCGCTGTTAGGGTAACCTATCTTATATTACCGTGTGGTTCAAACGAAAAGCTTTGCAACCCTGTGCAATGTGAATTTCTATGTACATTAAGTTTTAGGCATTTCCCGACAAAGAAAAATACAACAATACTTAGCAGAACCGTAACAATTTTCCACTAAAGCCTAGTTCAATAGTTCAACTTTACATGTGCGGAACCTAACCGAGCCAAACCAAATAAGCACCAAGAATGTCTTTTGCTCATTTGAATTAGGTTCGGCACATGAAAAGTTCGACGTTTGAACTAGGCCTAAAAGTACACAAAGAATTACCCCACAAATTCTACTGTAATGACGTAGCACAACCTACGTGTCACGTCTGATTAAAATTAGCATCGAACAATTCGCAACCAATCAGAAGTATTATCCGCATTTACGAGTAACACCCTAGAATAGGGTGGGGTGCATCTCGGAATTTTGGTCCCTCGTCCCTGCTATCCCTATTTTAGGCTTACCACTGAGTCATCACAAGGGAACTTTTTTGTCTTTACTCAGACGTCGTTGACATTACGAAACGAGGTTTCTTCTATTCTAGGTTCATCTGGCAGCTCTATGTGGCTTACTCGACGAAATATTGCACCAACATTGAACCTCGACAAGAAAGAAATAATGTCTAGTCATTTTCGCAATAAATAATGTCATTAGGTTCATAGCCTGTGTAGCAAGCGTTTCCGTAGGGCTTTCTGCAGGTTTGAAGCATTTTTCGCTTCTTGAACGCGCGAAAATTGGGGCAAGCAAAAAAAAGTACGGGAAGGGGGAGGGGAAGGGAAGAAAGGAAACGCTTGCCCGCAAACCCCATGATTTTGAAAAACCTGTTCGTCCACGAACAGAGTTTCCTGATTGGCGCGGCATGGTAGTGTTGATTGCCAAGTGATAAATCCGTCAATCAAATCAAGTATGTTTATTTGAACGTGACCCGCATGAACACAACGAACTGGTTCTCGATCGGGGAATTCTTCTCACTGTCACTATTTTTACCTGAAGGTCCTCTCAAGATCATTTTTGTCCTGATCGTGTAGATTTCTCCGACACGGAGGAATCTACACGAACATTCTTGCGACAAGGACTATTGCCTGATAGAGTTTGGAGCAGCCGTTTACACAAGTTGATAGACTGTTTTGGCGGAGTTTGGGAAACAGCGGACTCGCTACCTATCGCACTCCGAATAACTTCGAATAATGCCCCTAAATTCCGAAGTTTTCGAGCACAAGAATTGCACAGGCATACGGTCCAGAAATAGCTCCAAGTTTTGAACAACTTTCACTCCAACCGCTCTGCAAAGATCAGCAAGAATTGTTCCATAAGAGTCCTTTCTTAGCGACGCTTTGAAAAGGTTTTCCGAAGAAACTAAACCCGATTTTCGAGGCTGAAATTTAACTGTGAAATTACGACAAATCCTGAAGCGATCGCTTAGAGTTTGTTTTGATTTTGATGGAAGTAAATTTGCATCCTCTGGTGATCTGTTATTCGTAAAATACTTTATTCACCAGCTGTCACACTGTGAATTTATCCAACTGTGAAAGTGTCAAAGGGGCGTTTTTCAAAATCATGGGGTTTGCGGGCAAGCGTTTCCTTTTCTCGCCTCCTCTCCCCCTCCCCGATGCTTCCATCCGTGTTGCGCTCGCCCCAATTTTTGCGCCGCCGAAAAGCGAAAAACGCCTCGAACGGGCGGAAAACCCTACGGAAACGCTTGCTACGCAGGCTATTAGGTTCAAGTTGGCAATACTGTTCAATTAAATATAGGATTCTAGGACAAAAGGTTTTGCTTGAAGGAATTTTGCTCTTTCATGAGTGGTTAGACTGTACAAGTTAAACTACAATCAAAATGACTGCATTGGATTTAACATAACGGCTAGATTTGGATGTTTGCATGAGTGATTTTTCCCAAAGTATTATTCACAACAAGTTTCAAATCGTTAAGTTACAAGATTATGCATGCGCTGCTCTCGTTTGTATTCCTTCTCTCTGATTGGCTGTTTCTCCCTCCAGCTGCTGGGGCCTGGGTAGGAGCAGCTTGAGTATTTGCATTTGTGTCTCCAATGATATGTACTTATTGGGTGAGTGGGAGGGCCGGACGAGAAAATATTTGGCTCGAGGTCATGGCGTACGGACCGAGCCGGCACAGCGAGGTCCGTACGCTATGACTAAGAACCAAATATTTTCCAGTCCGGCCCGACCTAACTTAGTCAATAAGCATTTTATCATCTGGCCTTCCCGTTTTTTCTTTCAATCTTTTGTCCTTTCATTTTTTTCCTTGCGAAGGGCAGCGTTTGTTTAGTTTCGTGCGCATTTTCACGCCATTCATTCAGGATGTCAGTAAAGTGTATTTCAACAGTTTAAGCTGCAAAGTACAGAATATTTCAATATTTTCGACAAACTTTTCAAACAAAGGCTCCAATGTTTGCTAAGTATAATAAGGTCATTTAAATTTTTATACAACATATGAAAGGAAATCTTACAACAATGTAATAATGTACCGAGAACGTCGATTACAAAGAAACTCAGCAGTCCTCTTCGTCTGAAGATTCGGTAACATGACGGCGACGCTTCTTCGGAGCTGAAATTTGTGCAGCGTGTTTCGAACCAGAGGCTTCAGGAAGGACAAGATTCTGGATGCTAATCACACCGATGCTTGCTCCTGTAAATATGCCATTTGTTTGGATGGGCTCTTGAACGGTACCACTTGACTGATTTTGCGGTTTTTCCTCCGCTGTTTCTGCCTTTGGTTTGGGCCTGGAGTTTTCTTTCCCGCTGAGTATTTTAGACATCTGGCGCTGCTTTTGATGGGATGCTATGGCATAACTATCGAGGCTTTTAAGGCTCTTGTGGCCACTCAGTTACGCCACACTGTTGTGCGAAATACCGGAATCAAGACGCGTTTTGATGCAAGTTTTTCTCACTGAGTGGTTGGTGAATTTCCCGCTCGTAGACGATGGCGGGTTTTTGTGGCGCTTGAAAGGAATTGGCCGATTTTGTTTTTCCCCATCGGTCTTTTTGAAAAGCAAATCCTATCCTCTGGTTTTCGTTGATGATGAACAGCCAGGAAAAAAGGACTTTCCGATGATTTGGCCTCTTCTGGTCACCTGTAAACAAACTCTTTATAGCAAGCTACTGGATATTTTCGGTCGCCTGTTTCGTACACTTTAGGGCGGAAAGATCGTCGATGCTCATTTTCATCTCCGTGGCGGGTCTTACTCTCCCTTTCGGCTGACCATTCCAAGTACTCTTCGCCGCTCGCTTCATCTTTTCTCAAAACGATATCGCCAAATTTCATCTGCCTTGCTTCGTGTCTGGCTCGGTGGCCGAAGTGGAGAGTGAGCAAGAACCACATCGGTCGTACGTGAAAGGACATCAGGATCATGGATGCCAAACTGATTCTCATCAAAGATGCGCTCAATATCTTCGTTTGCCAGGGCTACTGTGGCATTTGGTTTGTTCCCTTTGCCCTGCTTCCTGAGTTCTCGACGCTTGGATTTAAGGACTTCTCCTGAGACTTTGAATTCTTCGTCTTTGAGGACTGGTGTTTATGTTTGCACTGTTATCATCCAAGCAGCGCTGGATACTGCGCGAGAAAGCGGACATTATATCAGGTTCGCATTCTGTGTTGTCCTTCTTCTTCGCTGTAATGTAGAAATTGCATAACAGACTGTCGAGCTCAGGCGGAGGAATTACCGTTATCTTTCGTTTCTCGCAACATTCATTAAGAAATCTGTGAAATACATTTATGTCATACATTGTTTTTTTTTTCACAGTGTTTGCTTGTTGTTGGCTTCTAATAAAATTGTGAACTTCTACATCTGTGAGGAGTTTTGACTTTTTTTCTTCGCTTTCGAAGTAAGTTGGCTTTTGAAGAAGTTCCATATCGGACAAGATCGTCAGGGTAGTAAAATTCGTTGTCGTAATGTTCACTTACATCGCTCATTTTGAAGGAAAAGTTAGGAATTGTACTGCAACAAATAACAGACTGTCGAGCTCAGCCGGAGGAATTTCCGTTATCTTTCGTTTCTCGTAACATTCATTAAGAAATCTCTGAAATACATTCATGTCATACGTTGTTTTTTTTTTACAGTGTTTGCTTGTTGTTGGCTTCTAATAAAATTGTGAACTTCTACATCTGTGAGGAGTTTTGACTTCTTTTCTTCACTTTCGAATTAAGTTGGCTTTTGACAGAAGTTCCATATCGGACAGATCGTCAGGGTAGTAAAATTCGTTGTCGTTATGTTCACTTGCATCGCTCATTTTGAAGGAAAAGTTAGGAATTATACTGCAACAAAATTGTTTCAGCTCAGCTATCGGAGGGCCGCACGCAATGCTCGCAGGGCCGGTCCGAGGTCGGAGGAAAAACCGCAAAATCAGTCAAGTGGTACCGTTTAAGTGTCCATCCAAACAAATGGCATATTTTCAGGAGCAAGCATCGGTGTGATTAACATACAGAATGTTGTCCTTCCTGAAGCCTCTGGGTCGAAACACGCTGCACAAATTTCAGCTTCGAAGAAGCGTGGCCATCATGTTATCGAATCTTCAGACGAAGAGGACTGCTGAGTTTCTTTGTAATCGACGTTCTCGGTACATTATTACATTGTTGTAAGATTTCCTTTCATATATTGTATAAAAATTTGAATGAAGTTGTTACATTTAGCAAAAATTAGAGCTTTTGCTTGAAAAGTTTGTCGAAAATATTGAAATATTCTGTACTTTGAGGCTCAAACTGTTGAAATACACTTTACTGACATCCTGAATGAATAGCATGATATCATTGGCTATTTGAAAATGCGCGCGAAACTAAACAAACGCTGCCCCAAGGAAAGAAAAATGAAAGACAAAAGATTGAAAGAAAAAACGGGAAGGCCATATGATAAAATGCTTATTGACTAAGTTAGGTCGGGTCGGACGGGAAAGTATTTGGCTCTTGGTCATAGCGTACGGACCTCGCTGCGCCGGCTCGGTCCGTACGCCATGACCTCGAGCCAACTATTTTCCCGTCCGGCCCTCCCACTCACCCAATATATAACTACATAGTATATATGTCACTTTACCTAGAAACAAGAATTTGCGAAATGTTAGTTAGTCCAAACTATATCCCTACAGCGATTTTTGTTGGAAAGTGTGAAGTTTGATGAGATATTTCATGACTGATTTACAAAACTAGCTTAATAAGGAATCAAAACGAAGCCGAATTGTTTGTTTGCTTCTTCAAAAAACCAGGGACAAAGCTCAAGACCCGACCCACACTAATGAGTTTTCAAAAGCCTGTTTTCATCTGATCGAAAAAGTAGTAAAATATTTTCGTCCACGCAAACTTGTTCGCATCGTTTTCACACTAACGACGTCAGCGGCTTCAGAAGTCTCCATCTTTAAAAACGTTTTTGGAAGTCTCAATTTTCATAGTTTTAGTGTGGATGATGGACACGTGTTTTGTCGCGCTCGGTGCCGCCTTCATGTTTTTTTTTCCGGGCTCCACAATCAAACACTGTCCTGGGAAGTCATAAAAACGTACGTACCTCTTGTAGTTTTGCCGACTTGCTGTTGTTTGTCACACAGCTGGCGAAGTTGATTCATTTTATCGTGAAACCGTTTATTTTGCTTTTTTATCGTGGCCATCTCGGTCATGTTTTTCACCATATCGGATTAAGTGAAAACTACAAACAAAAGCAGAAAACATTTGACATAACTCAGTTTTATTCTCACTCAATGACAACCTCACGTGGATCTGTTTTGGGGTTCACCAAGTTACATAGAAGAAGACAACAAGCAATACCCATTCAAAAACAGGATACAACAGCTAACAATAAGCAACACTTAGAAATCCAGAATCTACAATTCTCAGATTGTTCTAAAGCAACAGGCAACAGGCTTCTTATACTGGCAATGTGAGATCACACCACTATAGCAAAGCTAAGCTTACGGTTTGTTTCTTGGTTTCTGCTCTCATTATTGCCTTGGTATCTTTTCCCTTTTTGGCCGCCACGTTGACTGGTTTCTTGTCCGCGACTTGCTTGCCCCAAAGCTGAATAATAACCGGCTTCTGATTTACAATCAACACTGCATGGGTACAGTTTAGAGAATTTTTTACCTCGGGTGGACACTTATCGAAGGTAAATCTCATCTCATTGTTAAACTCATGATTTCTTGTTCCAGATATCACTTTTGTCTTAATGTCAGCTTCAAGGTACATTGAGTATTTACTGTACACGTCCTGAGAAAATAACAAACAGCAAACAGTTTTAACCAGCAGAATTATGATACAATTATAGTCCATCACCAAGAATAGCACCCCTTTTAGTTCCATGCCATACCAACTACGATACCGGATAGATACAGCGATACCGACAGTAAACCAATACTATGACGTCATCGCCCCATCAGTGACAACAAAGACGACTGGAGGTGCTACGAAATTAGCTGCAATGAATTACAGCTAAAGCTTGTCATGCAGAAGAGATATAAGTTTTTGAGTACACATTAAAGATAATTGTTGTCTGGAACAATAAAAAAATCTGCAATGCTTAGCGTGCATCGCTAAGGAATTCCCCTTGCGCTCTACACGCGGACAACAAAATCCAGTTCCTTTCCTTCCTGCAGTAAGGGACAATTAAACCAATGATCCTACAGTAACAATACCATAAAACTAAGATTTGTAACGCCCCTTCCACTAAAACGAGAACTCAATCAACGCTTGAGTAAAGCGAGGGGTTAAGGAAAACAAGCTCAACAGAAAGCGTACTGTAAGCCACTGAAGTGAACGGCCAAAGTGAAACCTTTCAAATTGCTAAAATTGTTGTTTAGAGCCTCAACGACGACAAAACAGAACAGTTGAGGTAAGTTAACGTTTATTTTGAACTTAATTAGTAATTGTTCGCGGAAGTGGAGGTAAATAGCCGATAATAACGCGAGTTTGAGAAGCCAATCAGAGGGGGCGAAAAATATAATTGGTTTATACTAAACGTCACTGTGACAACGTTTGGTGGATTTCAATCCATTTTGTTTGATTCTATTTTTGAGTGCTCCGTAAGGTTCTGTCGCTATTGTGATTGACGGTATCGTAAAACACAAACGCTACGAATTGTCAATGAGAGGGGTCCAAATTACGACTTGTGTTTGATTCTTCAGAAGCCAAAGAATGTTAACTCAGATTTCGCAAATTTACAATAAATATATCTTATTAGATGTTTCAGCGTGAAGTATCGTCGTATATTTTTACGAGTTGTCTTTATTATCCAACTTGACCTTTTTCAGTAATTTGAAAGAAAACTGCAAGTCTAAAAGATGAGCGCGAGCACCATACTGTACAATAACCAACTGTACAATATCGTGGGATATTTGTACTAGTTTCGCGCGCTTTTTGTACAATAACTAATACACTTGGATAATAACGATCGATACTCATATAAATGTGATGGTGAATTTTTAAGCCTGGTGAATTTTTGACAATGATGTTTTATTCAGTTAGTGACACAAGCGACTCGGAAAAAATCCGAGTTCTTCCAACAGGAGTCGAACCTATGACCTGCTGGTTACTAGTACAGATGCACTACCACTGAGCTACAGGAGACTTGTGGGTGTGAGCTAAGGCCATTAAACTAGGTTCATGTGACAAACGTCCTGCATACTGCCAGGGCTGAAATGTCGATAGGTGCCATATTCGCAATGATGTTAATGTGATAGTGAATTTTAAGCCTGGTGAACATGAACCTAGGAGGGTAGCCGATTTCTCATCCTCTGAAGGCAGTTACACTGAGTTTCTCCCCCATGGCAACCTACAGAACAGAAAGCATCATGAAAATATTTTTTTAAACTGTGAAAGATAATGTTGAAAAGCAGAAAAAGCAGAAGGTGAATGCAAAGCCAGAATTCCTGAAAGCTTCTGAAGCTTTTTCCAAGGAACCTATCAAAGCTTTTACTGCTGTGGAATGCACACAGGGTAGCGTCTTTTCTTGAGCAAGGAGTACAATTACAAAGTAACCTAAACAACGGCCACTATTGAAAAGCCATGTTATTTTGTCTTATTTGCCATTTACTCCTTTGCTGAATTAACCTACAGATTGAGGCCGTCACGGAGAAACGTTATACAGGACGACTTGAATTAAGTGGCTGTCTCCCTAAGATCCTCATAACCCAAATTGGTCACAAAATAGATTTCCTTCAAATCTTGTATGTGAATTGCACTTTGTCTGGGTACTTTAAAAACACTTTTCGTTTGGGCTCTAAATGCTTTCTTCGACAGTTTACAAGGGGGGTCCCCTGGTGGACAAAAATGCACATTTTATTGGTACAAAAATGCCAATTTTCAATAAGTTTGGTAACTCCTCACAACACTTAAAATTTGATGCAGGACAAAATTCTACTGTTGGTTGATAAGTACAACTCTTCCCTATCCTACAGTGTTACTGGCATTTCCATGTAGTTGTTTTGAGTAGTTGAAACAGTTCCTTTTAACAACCCAATTTAACAGCTTTAAAAAAAGTAGGAAAAATGGGTAAACAAAAATACATGTTAACAAAAAGTGAGACCTCGTCTAGCAAATTCCTTGCAGTCATGGAAAGTTAAAGACTTGGTCTTAATTATAATAAAACAAAATCGTGCGGCCAGACGGTTTAAAGAACGTGGCGCCGCTTTGAAACACCAGTATTTCTTAATTATGAAAACTACGAACCACAACCTATGCGTGGAATTTAAGAGCAACTGTGATGCGAGCAATGCTCCCTTACATCAGGAAAACACGAAAATAGTTTCAAACTACAGCAGGACACAAATGTTAACTGGTAACATTTCGCATATAGCTTTAAAATGTACAGCATTCAAATAGCTCATTAACTATGTTCAATTCACAAGATAAACAAGTTATGAAGTACATGCCACTCGATGATTGCTTATTGCGCTTTACAAAACAACCTCGTTCTAGAACTATTAATCTGAGAATAAATTAATAAAAGCAAGTCATATTGCCTGTATCACAGCCTGTGTTTTGCAAACTTATTTAGCGAACACTTAGTGCCTTGCAAAACAATGAAATCGACGAAGGGCATCTTGTTCTGTTTACATTTGCACCCGTTACCTCAATTTTCTGTCAGCTTCGATCAA